>CM053789.1:133215988-133508488 GCA_028749045.1 Cupressus sempervirens | reverse complement strand
TTTGATTTATTATTGGAGTTGAATGAGTTATGATATGTATGGGAGTTCCTTTAAAGATTTTTTTATAGGCTATCTTTTGTTGTTATAATTTGTTGTTTTTAATTACAATTTGTGGTATTTTCATGAGGACATAGAAGATGTCATATAAAATTTTGTGGTAGGTTGTGTCTTGTTTGCAAATTGTTTCATGTAAGCATCACATGTTATCTATGCTAATTGGTAGGTCTGAGTTACCTTTTGGTTAACATCGCTAATACAACATATGGATGGCTCTAAAAAATTCTTCAAGGATTTTGTACATCAATGGTCTTACAGTGTGTTTTGTTGGAATATGATAAATTTTACATAATGATTTTTTTTATGGGTTGGATATGTGAGCATTAATTTGTGAATATGAATGGGTAGTTATCTTTTATTAGCAATCAGTTGTGGTTTCTATTCAATATATGGTGTTTAATTTGTCATTTATTACAAAAGAATTTGGTAGGGGTAGGTAGAGTAAAATTAGTAAATTTAATTATATGTGAAGTCTAACTATACATTTAATCTTCTATTTATTATCTTTTCAGCTTTTATTGAAGAGTTTTTGGTTTCTACATGAGGAGATAACTCTACATATTGATAGGGTGGTTGGATGAGTCACTCACTGAATCATGCTCATAGTCCTCTTACAAGAAATCTAGGGTGTCTCTTCCACACCACTTTCTAACTTTAGGAAATTTACTTTCCTAAGGATTCATTTGTCTCACTAGCCAACCCAACTATAAAGAAAGATCACACTAACAAACAAAAACTTAATGTATTCACACTTCCTTCACTCTAGCCCTCAAGGAAAATATAAAGATTCATGACTATGTGCAAGAAATGTGGGCCTCAATCTTCAAACAAAATTCAATATGATCCTTGTATGAAAAATCATCTTGGAATGAACATTGAGTTGTTCATCCAAAAAAAATTGGCAAGCCGATATGTTTCCTCCTAACTAGATTGATTATGATATTGCTCTCGAACTGAGAAGTTAGCAACCAGACATCTAGTATGAAGGATTTATTTAGGCTAGATGATATGAAAATTCAAAACTAGATACATACAATTAATCTAGAGATAAAAGAAGCATTTTAATCTAAATGTATACATTTTAACAGTTAAATGAAAAATTATGAATATAAGAGAATTGTGTATTTTAGCATAAATTAGATACCATCAATTATCAACCTTTGTAATGAGGAATTAAAGGCTCCTCAAATAGAATCCCAAAAATTGATGAATGGTCAAAATCAAGTAGAATAGACAGTTGAGATTGGAAATGAGATTTAGTCAAAGTGGAAACTTCCTTGTGCAAATGAAGTTAACTAATTCACTTCTAAGTGTGAGAAAGAGTTAACTGAGTTAATTCCATTTCCATTTCCAATTCACTCAAAGTTTCCATTTCAAAACTAAAGAGAGAATTTGGAGGGTATATTTAATTTAATAAAATAGAATATGACCTCATAAATGAATAGTTTTGATTAATTGAATGATTAAATTTAATACATTAAAATGGGCATATAACTTATTAAGTCAAATACATTTAATTCCATATACATTAGCTAAAAGATAATTTTAATTTAATTAAACTATGAAAACTTATAATTAAATTTAACTTAATTAATAGGTTTAAAGTAGTTAATTTGAGTAAATACTTAGCAATTAAATAAAGTGTGTAATTAATACAGATTAGAGATCTTCTGCATTTGACACTTAGGTCAATTAGCAATTATCAGAATCAGAATCAGAATTGCCTAGTAAGATAGGACTTAGGATTGATCAAATAGATTAGAATTGGTTTACCATGGCAATGTGCCAATTTTGGGCTATTACATTTGTCCCTCTTTGAATGAATGTGCAAGAAACACATTTGATTCAAAGAAATCAAAAGTATGATGCAAATATCAAGAAATGAAATTGGTTCTAAAATTGATAACGTAGAGACCAATTGATAATATTTCTAAGGTTATCTCTAGAATAAAGCTTAACCTTAGGGGTTCCAAATATAACACTTAGATACCAATATGTGATGAGCTTGGTTCTAAGATTGATGATATAGAAGAAAATTGATAAGCTTTTTAAGCTTATCTCCATAAAAACACTTAACCTTATGGGATATAGATAGAACACCTAGATACCAAAAATTGATCAAACAAAAATTGCCAAACTTCATAGAATTGTTACCAGAATGAGACTTGTTGGTGTTTGAAAATGTTACCCGTTTCCAATTACCCTGATGAGAAAAAAATGCATCTAGGGTCAGCTATCTCCCATTATCAACACATCCATTCAGACACTAGACCAACTATAAGGCTATACTCTTTCTACACTTAAGGCTCTAAAAAACCTAGGCAGGTGAACCTATAGATTCCTTATATGGTATGAATTGTCAAAGCATACACTGAATCTATTATGAAGTAGATAAAACCCTTATTTCTCCTAATAACTTATGAAATATCATATATCTACAGTAGCTAGATGCAAAACAATGAAATTCATAAGCTGAGTGAGGGAATTCTATTTATAGCTCTTCAACATTAAAGGGAAATTCATTTGATTAAAGATGTTGATTCAAAAAAACCTCAAAAATGCAACAGTATAACCAGTGATCCTATACCTGATCAGTGCGTAATCCATTGCACAATTCCATGAATTCAAAACATACACCTATGACATCAAGACATATCTCATATACCCAAACATTAGATCTATCCAACCACCTTGTGATTCAGATATCAGTGTTCATTCAAGTCTCATTCTCACAAAACATCCTTCTCAAATAACTAGTAACCTTGTTCAAACATATCGAGCATTTACTTGGCCCTTTGGTCCAACAGCAAAACACATCAAACATACAACTTGAAAGGGATACAAATGGGTCTCAAATCTTTGTTCCAAAACCACATAAGACTTACATATTGCTGAGACAGGAGACAAGAACCAGAATGAAACTAAAGAAATTCTTGCTCATATGTATTCATTTCCTTGAAACTATACATTCAGATGCATAAAATTAAAACATGAAATAACCTAATATCTCAGAACTATCTATATTATCTCTACAACTGCTATTCACATGAGAGTTATGCTGAAGAAAATGGTGTCACAGTCATGGAAACATGTCAAAATACTGGAACCAATGGTCTCCTAGTGCAAAAACTGGAATCCCTAATGGTATCACAGCAATGAACTTTTCCTTCCCAGAAACTAGAACCCCCTCAATGACAAAAAGAAAGAATGATATATCAGAGAAAGAATTTTTGGATCTGATCTTTACTTGACAAGTGTCCACTTGAAATTCAATCTTCTGGCAACTAAAAACTTCATCCTTCCTTCTCCATCTTGATCTGATTTTGTTTCATCATTATCTGCAACTGATTTGCAAAATATCTCTGCTTAATGATAAAAGCCTTTTGAATCACCAAAATATCTGATTGCCCCATGAAAATGCCAATAAAAATGAGTTTTTACTGAGTAAATCAGAACAAATCTGACCCCAACTGCATTTCCATTGCCTTTTGTTCACATTCAGGTCATTACCATGTTGGAAAACAAATCTGAACTCCCTGGTTTGAAAACAGATGCGATTCAGGTACCTGAGACAAATCCTCCTATAGCTCAAAAAGACTACTACATGAAAAAAATCTGACCTCAAAAATGGATAGCTCATCTTTTCCTAATTTCGATGGTATATTGGAGTGCATATCTAGCCTCCCGAAAATTCCCAAAAAGTCGATTTGAGAAAACAGCCTCTGGCTAGGAAACTAAGGTCTGCACATCTTTAAAATTTTAATTTTTGAAAAATTTTAAATAGTCTAAAGTCAAACTTTAGAATAAAATCCATTTGATTTTCAAAAACCTGATGTGCATCCATTTTTTGGAAATAATAATTTAAAATTATTATTTTTGCATTTCAATTTTTTTCTATGCTTTTCTGGGCCCACTGGGCGCCATCTGAGCTGCCACGTCATCACCTTGTCTATAGTGCCACATCACTACCATAGGGACCCATTGTGCCATGTGGCACCCAAGTACATCCCTGCATTACTTAAATCCCTACAACTCCATATTACGGGGATGCACGGAACGTCGGATCTTGCCATGTGGCAAAATCCTGTGCCACCATCTGAACTACTTGTTTTGGCCATCACATCACATGCAAGATGCACTATGCCACGTGGCACCCAAGCACATCCTCGCATTTTTTAACCTTCGCAAAACTCCATTTTGTGGGTGTGCGCTAACCCTTGGATCATGACACTTGGTGCAATCTGGTGCTTCCATCACCACATCAGCGTGCATGTACCTTGGTTCAAAATTTTGCTTTCTACATGCTAACATCATCGTGCAACTGGCTGGGACCCACGTGTAAACAACATTGCCTTCTAAAAGGCGCTCACTTGAATTCATCTTGATTAAGTTGTTGTGTAGTATTTAAAAGCTATATTGTGCCCTTCCATTGTAAATGTGGAATTGAAGGTTTTGAGGGAATCTGCCATGGACGAGTTCATACCTTCGATCTACCTACAAACATTCATGTGTTGGCATCTCCAAATGGCTCCCTGGATGTGGGGAACTCTGCAAATCATGTGTATGCTGCTGCTGATATGTGGATGGTGTTTGAGTCTTGCTTCACATCCTTGCGATTTTTTCCAATGAGCATGAGAAGTATAATCACTCATGAGAAAATCCCATACATAAATCTCCCAATAAGAGGATCCTTCCATGACTTGTACAAGCACTGCTACTGCCAACAGAAATGGCCAACTCCATTGATGGATTCTCCTGCAAAACATGGAACTCTCTTTCCATTGTTGTAGACACCTCAACAATGACACCTCTGATGCTGCCCTGAGAAATCCTCCTTTGACCTGTCATGCATGGCATCTCCTTATATTTCATTGGCTACTACAATTTTGTGTGTTGGAGATGTTGTTACTAACCGGCTCCTTTTGGCTACTTGCAGCTTTTCCTTTTAAAACATTTTCTCTGCTATATTCATCCCCATTGACTGTGGGTGGCTTATTTAAGGTTTTTCCCTGCGTTTTTATACCCTCTTTGTTTGGCGTTTTCTTTAATACACATGGATTCTTTGTTCTTTGGCATGATCTTCAAACTTTGTGTCTCCACTTCAAGTGTGGGAGCTTCACTGACTGACTCCAAACGTGGGCTCTTACACATGCTGTGGCTTTCCTTCAATATGTTGCAAATTTGAAACTTTTCTAGGTTGGCATCCTAAAATTCAGAGCAAGGCAGTAATTGACAAGACTCTTCAATTTTTTCCATAGCAATCATTACAAATACAAATTATGGGTATCTTGCTCATTTTGATGCTAGATATAAGATCTGTCATTCCGCCCCTATCTCCTCTAGACATACCATCTACCTCATCCATAATTAAAACAAATTTCTGAGTCCTTGAACTATTTGAGTGGCAAAAATTCAAAGCTTCATCAACATCCTCTTCCCTTGAACAAACACAAATACATCATTAGTACTCAAGACAATCTTGGCTGTCTTAAAAGCACTAGCACCCTTGTTATGATCTTCTTCCCTTGTGGCTTGAAAAACCTTGACTTAGGGGTCCTTATATTTTGTTAGAAGCAAATTTGACTTAGCTTTAAAGCATATTGTCTTCACAAATGTTTTGTCCTTCATCTGATGAAGTTAGCTGGGCCCCAAAGTGGGTCCGGCTAAAAAAAATTTCATTCCTGGAAAACTACATCCTCAAACTGATTAGAATAAAATTTGAGCACCAAAACATCAACTGGTGGCATTTTAATCATTTTTGCATCACTATGAAAATCATGTTAGGAGGCTTGTTGCTTGGCTTCAAAAACTGACCCAAACAACTGACAATGCTCTGAAAGTTGGCATACTAAATCTCTGCTCCACATTCTTGCTTCCTGTAAATTTTTGTCTAATGAAGAGATCACAGTCAAAAGATATTGGCTATCAAAGTCACCTTCTTAGATCTACCTAGAAGCAAACATGTCAGAAAGCAATAAACTAGGTTTGGATACGGCTCAGAAAATTGGGCAAATGAACACTTGGGAAGATGAAAACTGGGGCACTCATTCTTTGTCATGAGGACATTATGGATCTATGATTTAGGATCATGATGAACAATAGGGCACAAATGGCAATCAGTCAAAGTGGGCTACTCAGAATTTTGCAAATTGGACATGTTGACAGAAAGCATTTTTTGCGAATGGAATTGACCTAGAAAAGTGTGCAAATTGATTCGTCATGACTTGCAAACTAGCATACTTAAGGAATTTTTAGTTGATAACATAGGGATACAATCCATTTGATCTTTCCAATCACGGATTTCAAGTTATAATGTCATGAACTGGGGTACTAATAAATCTGCAAGTGCTAACACTAGTCAAAGGATAGAAATTGCATTTGGAATTGCGTTTGAAAACTAGTCAAACGGATTCGTCATGATATCAAACTTGAAACATAAGAAGTCTCTGACACCTAGAATGTAATGCAACATGTATTTCAACACTTGGATCAACTGGTCAAAAGTTATTACTTGTCAAACAGGGCTTTCCAAAATTAGGTACAAAGTGCAAAAGCATGGAAACAACAACTGACCAACTTCGAGGGATTCAAAACCTAGTCAGATGAACTCGAAACGACTCAAAATCTGAAACATAGGTTCTTGGGTATGGATGTTAGGCATCCCCAAAGTGGCTAGTCATGACACATTCCTAGGTAAAAGATATTCAGATGCAAATTGGGCCTCCAATCACTATTTGACACTCGGGCAGAATTACAAATTTGACAAATGCTTGAAATAGGACTTCATCAAATGACTCAGAATGATGATTTGACCTTATGGAACAAGTAGGCAGGATGAATAGAAGGTTTTAGAAACATCGAACACCTCTAGGGCTTCAATGGAACAGTCAGGTACAACCAAGTACATATGCATTTTAAAAATTGTTTAAGGGCTTGATTTTTTTAGTAGTGCTGAAAATTGACCATGCAATTTTTAGCACCAACAGTGGCTCTATTAGGGGATGCATGCCCCTTGTGGGCATGGAAAGGATTCAGGTCTCTGGAAGAAGCAGACCATACATTTGACAACAAAACTTTCTCTCTTGAACAACTTTATTTAAAGCAGGGAAATCTACAACTAGTATGCACAACTGATGGCATCGGGCCACCGAAAAGTTTCAAAAGTCCTTACCTCTATCATACACCTGATTCTCATTTACATCTCCCTGAAGTAAACTGAAATTCTCATTATCATTTTTTTCACCCATCATATCAACACTTTCAATTACTTCATTAGGCAAAACAAAACTGCTATCATCATCTTCATAGTGCATATAAAAATCGGACAAACTTTGTACACCTTGCCCACTATGAAAACATGGATCAACATGATCGTGACAACTGATATCGAACTAAAACTGATCACTACTGACTAAATCATGGATTGTTCCAATTGGAAACACAAAGTGCTCATATTCAACTTTATTCAACAAGTTATATGGAGCAGATTGTAACTCACCTTGTTCTTCCATAAATGAAGAGTATGTGAAATCTGATCTTTGCCTACTTGCAACCATGTTACTCATCAAATCAGATTTATCCTTCACTGAAACCTATTCATATTCAAACAACTGATTAGTCACCAAAATTGAAAACTCATTCTGAAAGTACTCATCCAAACTATATGTTGATCACTATCATCTTCTTCATCAAACTGAAAGTCAGAATACACCTTGAACTTATCTTCATAAGACCTATCAGTGCATGAAGAAAATCTATAACTGGATTGACAACACTCACTATTTTCCACTTCATCATATGAAACATCAAAACAATGTTCAGCAAGATCAACATGAAAAGAATCTGAAACAGCATTAAACTTCCCTTCATCAACATTCTCTACATCCAACAAATCGTCATGTGCAAAAACATTTGAGGTTCTGTTATATACACCTCCAAAGTCTAACAAAGATTGTTCGGATTCTACCTCTTTTTCCACATCAAACTTTGGAGAATTGATTTGACTGAATGAGAAAGTATTATGAGAGAACATATGAAGATACTTAGAGATACTTACATGCTTTTCAAACTCACGAGCCAACAAAATAGAGATTTCATCAGAACTCAAGAAGATTGCCTCACAAATCTTCTCCTGGCTATGATTGTCATCTGGATAACATGAAGAACTTACAACAGGTAGATGATTAGTGTAACAATCTGGAAAATTAGAATTATTACAACATTCTTTCTTATCATGGCAATCATTCCCCTTACTGCTGTTACAACTTTCTTCAACTTCATATGTACTGTAACTTAATTTATCTTCTCTTTTATATCCATCTTTTTCATGTTGATTGCTATTAACTAATTCATTAACATTTGAATCCACCTCTTCACAATCGAAAGATAGATTATCTTGCTCTATGGACTCATTCTATTCATTACTACCTTGGCTTTTAGCACACTCATTATTATCATTAGGAGATATATTATGAAATCTATAATCACCACTTTCCATCTCCTCAATGAATTTTTCAATTTGCAAAGTTATTTGTAACCTTATAGGTGCTGGCCAATCGAATGAATCGGGTACTAGAACATCAAGGAAAACACTAGGCAGGGAAGATTCCTTAGGTCTACAATGAAAAGGCATCTTACTGATTACTGACTTAAGCCTTAAATAACATTGTTCGGCATTTAAACCTTGAATACTTCCTACCTCAATTCTTATAAGATTTACAATCCTTTTGTAAACCATTGTATTCAACATAGTAATGCTATTACTCATAGTTTCTAAACTCTCAAAATTTGGTAAACTAATCTCAGATCTGAGATCTGACTCCATCTTACAAAAAAATTTCTACCACTTCTTACTACTGCTAAAAATCACTGAATAGAGGCACTGATTCTAACATTTGACTTTCATGAAAAGAAAACATGAAAACCAAAATACCTCAAGTGCTGATGGAAAACTTCGATCTCCTGATCTGGCATAGGTGCAAGACTGAAAATCCTTTACACCACTGGTCAAAACCTTGTAGAGTCACCACCTCTTTGCAAGAGGAAAAAATAACCACTGCTGTGATTGCTTTTTACATTTCAATTTCTTTATAATAGCAGATTTCAAACAACACTTTAAAACTTATCAAGAATTTAACACTTCCTTTCCAAGATCTATCAACAATCTCAGATCTGCCCATACAACTGAAAGTCCTTCAAAATTTTGCAATGAAATCAACTAGGAACAAATTGGTACAGAGATTTGAGAGTCACCACTCACGCTTTGTGATAAATAAAACATAATTTGTCACTTGACAAATCTGAACCAGACCTTCAATGTAGGAGAAACTTGCAGATCACTGACATCTTGGAAAGAATTTACACTTTATAAATGAATTCTTGACTCTAAAACTTTCTCAACAGTATTTGCAAACTGGATTGATTAAAGATAGACCTATGATAGTCATAGAACACAATTTTCATCCACTTTTACAACATACTATTGATAATGAATAAAGCTTAACTGGGGAACATGAAACTTTAGCAAGGAAAAGGAACACATCTTTCTATTGATATGCTATATCCACTATGTTTCACATCAGAAGCTCCTATTCTTTCAACAAAATGGATTGCCATCTTATTTCCCCAGCAGAGTCGCCATATTGTTGGTGTTTGAAAATGTTACCTGTTTCTAATTACCCTAATGGGAACAAAATGCATCTAGGGGCAATTGTCTCCCATTTCCAACACATCCATTCAGACACCATGCCAACTATAAGGCTGTACTCCTTCTGCACTTCAGGCTTTGCAAAACCTAGGTAGGTGAACCTATAGATTCCTTATATGGTACCAGTTGTCAAAGCATACACTGAATCTATTATGAAGCAGATAAAACCCTTATTTCTCCTAATAACTTATGAAATAACATATATCTGCAGTAGCTAGATGCAAAACAATGAAATTTTTAAGCTGAGTGAGGGCATTTTTTTTATAGCTCTTCAACATTAAAGGGAAATTCATTTGATTAAAGATGTTGATTCAATAAAACCTCAAAAATGCAACAGTATAACTAGTGATCCTATAACTGATCAGTGCCTAATCCATTGGGCAATTCCATGAATTCAAAACATACATCTGTGACATCAGGATGTATCTCATATACCCAGACATCAGATCTATCCAACCACCTTGTGATTCAGATATCACTGTTCATTCAAGTCTCATTCTCACAAAACATCCTTCTCAAATAACTAGTAACCTTGTTCAAACATATCAAGCATTTACTTGGCCCTTTGGTCCAATAGAAAAATACATCAAACATACAACTTGAAAGGGATGCAAATGGGTCTCAAATCTTTGTTCCAAAACCACATAAGACTTACAGATTGCTGAGACAGGAGACAAGAACCAGAATGAAACTAAAGAAATGCTTGCTCATATGTATTCATTTCCTTGAAACTATACATTCAAATGCATAAAATTAAAACATGAAACAACCTAATATCTTAGAACTATCTATATTATCTTTACAACTGCTATTCACATGAGATTTCTACTGAAGAAAATGGTGTCACAGTCATGGAAACATGTCAAAATACTGGAACCAATGGTCTCACAGTGCAAAAACTAGAATCCCTAATGGTATCACACCAATGAACTTTTTCTTCCCAAAAACTGGAACCCTCTTAATGACAGAAAGAAAGAATGATATATTAGAGAAATAATTTTTGAATCTGATCTTTACTTGACAAGTGTCCACTTGAAATTCAATCTTCTGGCAACTCAAACCTTCGTCCTTCCTTCTCCATCTTGATCTGATTTTGTTTCATCATTATCTGCAACTGATTTGCAAAATATCTTTGCTTAATGATAAAAGCTTTTTGAATCACCAAAATATCTAATTGCCCCATGAAATTGCTAGTAAAAATAAGTTTTTACTGAGTAAATCTGAACAAATCTTACCCCAACTGCATTTCCATTGCCTTTTGTTCTCATTCAGGTCATTACCATGTTGGAAAACAAATCTGAACTCCCTAGTTTGAAAACAGATGCGATTCAGGTACCTGAGAGAAATCCTCTTGTAGCTCAAAAAGACTGCTACCTGTGCAAAATCTGATTCTAGAAATGGATAGCTCATCTTTTCATGATTTTGAGGATATATTGGAGTGCATATCTAGCCTCCCGAAAATGCTGAAAAAGTCAATTTGAAAAAACATCCTCTGGCTAGGAAACTAAGGTCTGTACATCTTTCAAATTTTAATTTTTGAAAATTTTTAAATAGTCTAAAGTCAAACTTTAGAATAAAATCCATTTGATTTTCAAAAATCTAACGTGCATCCATTTTTTGGAAATAATAATTTAAAATTATTATTTTTGCATTTAAATTTTTTTCTATGGTTTTCTGGGTCCACTGGGCACCACCCGGGTAGCCACATCATCGCCTTATCTATAGTGCCACGTTAGCACCGCAGGGACCCGTCGTGCCACGTGGTGCCAAGGCGCATACCCACATTACTTCAATCCCTACAACTCCATATTTCAGGGATGTACGGACCGTCGAATCTTGCCACGTGGTAAAATCCTGTGCCACTGTCTGAACTGCTCATTTTAGCCATCGCATCACCTACGGGACGCGCCATGCTGCATGGCGCCCAGGTGCATCCCCGCATTTTTAAACCTCTATGAAACTCCATTTTGTGGGTGTGCACTAACCCTTGGATCATGACACTTGGCGCAATCTGGTGCTTTCATCGCCACATCAGCATGGATGTACCTCGGTTCAAAAATTTTCTTTCTACATGCTGACATCATCATACAACTGGTTGGGACGCACGTGCAAACAACAATGCCTTCTAAAAGGCACTCACTTGAATTCATCTTGATTAAGTTGTTGTGTAGTATTTAAAAGCTATATTGTGCCCTTCCATAGTAAATGTGGGATTGAAGGTTTTGAGGGAATCTGCCATGGACAGGTTCATACCTTTGATCTACCTACAGACATTCACATGTTGGCATCTCCAAATGACTCCCTGGAAGTGGGGAACTCTGCAAATCATGTGGATGCTACTGCTGATATGTGGATGGTGTTTGAGATTTGCTTCACATCCTTGTGATTTTTTCCAACGAGCATGAGAAGTATAATCACTCATGAGCAAATCCCATACGCAAATTTCCCAATAAGAGGATCCTTCCATGACTTGTATAGGCACCGCTACTGCCAATAGAAATGGCTGACTCCATTGATGGCTTCTCCTACAAAATGTGGAACTCTCTTTCCAATGTTGTAGACACCTCAACAATGACACCTCTGATGCTACCTTGAGAAATCCTCCTTTGACCTGTCATGCATGGCATCTCCTTATATTTCACTGGCTACTACAATTTTGTGCTTTCGAGATGCTGTTACTAACCGGCTCCTTCTGGCTACGTACGGCTTTTCCTTTTAAAATTTTTTCTATGCTATATTCATCCCCATTGATTATGGGTGGCTTATTTAAGGTTCTTCCCTACGTTTTTATGCCCTCTTTATTTGGCGTTTTCTTCAATGCACATGGATTCTTTGTTCTTTGGCGTGATCTTAAAACTTTGTCTCTCCACTTCAAGTGTGGGAGCTTCGCTGACTGACTCTAAATGTGGGCTCTTACACATGCTGCAAATTTCCTTCAATACATTGCAAATTTGAAACTTTTCTAGGTTGGCATCCTAAAATTCAGAGCAAGGCAGTAATTGACAAGACTCTTCAATTTTTTTGTAGCGATCATTACAAATACAAATTATGGGTATCTTGCTCATTTTGATGCTGGATATTTAAGATCTGTCATTTTTCCCCTATCTCCTCCAAACATACCATCTACCTCATCCATAATTAAAACAAATTTCTGACTCCTTGAACTGTTTGAGTGGCCAAAATTCAAAGCTTCGCCAACATCCTCTTCCCTTGAACAAACACAAATACATGATTAGTACTCAAGACAATCTTGACTGTCTTAAAAGCACTACCGCCCTTGTTATGATCTTCTTCCCTTGTGGCTTGAAAAACCTTGACTTAGGGGTCCTTATATTTTGTTAGAAGAAAATTTGACTTAGCTTTAAAGCATATTGTCTTCACAAATGTTTTGTCCTTCATCTGATGAAGTTAGCTGGGCCCCAAAGTGGGTCCGGCTAAAAAAAATTTTCGTTCCTGAACAACTACATCCTCAAACTGATTAGAATAAAATTTGAGCACTGAAACATCAACTGGTGGCATTTTAATCATTTTTGCATCACTATGAAAATCATGTCAGGAGGCTTGTTACCTGGCTTTAAAAACTAACCCAAACAACTGACAATGCTCTGAAAATTGGCATACTGAATCTCTACTCCACATTCTTGCATCCTGTCAATTTTCATCTCATGATGAGATCGTAGTCAAAAGATATTGACTTTCAAATTCACCTTCTCAAATCTACCTGCAAGCAAACACGTCAGAAAGTAATAAACTAGGTTTGGATTCGGCTCAGAAAACTAGGCAAATGAACACTTGGGAAGACAAAAATTGGGGCACTCATTCTTTGTCATGAGGACATTATGGATCTATGATTTAGGATCATGATGAATAATAGGGTGCAAATGGCGATCAGTCAAAGTGGGCTACTCAGAATTTTGCAAACTGGACATGCTGACAGAAAGCATTTTTTGCGAATGGAATTGACCTAGAAAAGTGTGCAAATGGATTCGTCATGACTTGAAAACTGGCATACTTAAAGAATTTTTAGTGGAAAACATAGGGGTACAATCCATTTGATCTTACCAATCATGGATTTTAAGTTATAACGTCATGAACTGGGGTACTAATAAATCTGTAAGTGCTAACACTAGTCAAAGGATAGAAATTGCATTTGGAATCACATTTGAAAACTAGTCAAACAGATTCGTCATGATATCAAACTTGAAACATAAGAAGTCTCTGATGCCTAGAATGTAATGCAACATGTATTTCAACACTTGGATCAACTGGTCAAAAGTTATTACTCGTCAAACAGGGCTTTCCGGAATTAGGTACAAAGTGCAAAAGCATGGAAACAACAACTGACCAACTTCGAGGGATTCAAAACCTAGTCAGATGAACTCGAAACGACTCAAAATCTGAAACATAGGTTCTTGGGTACGGACATTAGACATCTCCAAAGTAGCTAGTCATGACACATTCCTGGGTAAAATATATTTAGATGCAAACTAGGCCTCTAATCGCTATTTGACACTCGGGTAGAATTGCAAATTTGACAAATGCTTGAAATAGGACTTCGTCAAATGACTCAAAATGATGATTTGACCTTATGGAACAAGTAGACAGGCTGAATGGAAGGTGTTAGAAACATTGAACACCTCTAGGGCTTCAATGGAATAGCTAGGTACAATCAGGTACATATGCATTTTAAAAATTGTTTAAGGGCTTGATTTTTTTAGTAGTGCTAAAAATTGACCATGCAATTTTTAGCGCCAACAAGACTCAATCCTTAGGAGTCAAGTTTAGACTATCCCAATACTTATCCATTAGAAGATGATAGGATTAATCACAATTCATAGAATTATCTCCAGAATGAGCTTTAATCCCTACGAGTCAAGATTAGACTATCTCGATACCTATCCATTGAATAATGATCAAAAGCAAGAGCTTAGAATTATCCCTAGAATGAGGCTTAATTCTTATCAAGAATTAGGATTATCTCTAGAATGAAGTTTAACCCTTGGCAAGAATTTGGAATTATCTCTAGAATAGAGCATAATCCCCCAAAGTCCAAATATAACACCTAAATGTTGCTCCATGAAAGAGATAACAAGAGCTATCATGAGTTATAGAATCATCCACAAAATGAGGTTTGATCCTTAGGTGTTAGGGTTAGACTACTCGATACCTATCCATTGAACTCTAATAAGGACCATTATAAGTGTGATCTACTGATCAAAAGATGAGATAGATGACATAGATTCTAGATAGAGGGGAACAAGATACCCCAAGAGATGAGATGCCCTGAGTGATGAGGACATAAAATTCAAATTGAGTTGAAGGAAATTTTGAAATATCCAATTTTGCAATTATCTTGCCCTCTTAGGAGGGAAATTGAAAGATGACACACACAAATATTGATGCTAAGTAGTATATTGTGAGATACTGAAGAAGTCCATGGTCTAGAAGAATATAAAAGAGACCAAAAAGATCTAAATAAAGTTTGGCATCAATTTGGAATGATTCTAACATATAGAAGACCAAGTTTGACCAAAGTTGAATTGAGTTGATTTCTTCTAGAAATGTTGGAAAATTTAACGAAAGATATGATTCAAAAATATTGCAAGATTCACAAAGTATCAGAAAGATGGACTACACAAGCATTCGATTGTGTTAGTCCCAAAAAAAATTAATGTAATTTTGAGCTATTTAAGTGTGTTAAATTTCAAATTTGACCTCAGAAATGGGTTCAAAGTAGCCAAATTAGCCAAGGGTGATTTTCATGCCAATTAGAACACTTCAAAAAATTAGGTCAAAACCTATATAAGGCCCAAAAGCGGTATTTTCAATTCATTTGTGCATTTGTCTTTTGTGAAGAAGAGAGCTCTAAGGAGATAGATGGTGGTCTCCATGCATACGCATCAATTCAAGCACTCCATGCAACAAAACTAGCCAATGGACTATAGACCTACAGTGAGTCATTGATAATCTCGCTTTGTAGTTCAAATTTCATGCATTTCAAGTCTTTTTAGTATGTTCTTAGGATGTTTTTCAATTTATCATGTCAATTTTTGTATAAAGATGTTGTTCCTCATGTGATGCCAATCTCGTTTTGTGCAAAGAAGTACCAAGCTAGTACTTCTTTGCCATGTTCTGTGGGTTTCCTTGCACAGAAGATACCCATCTCTCATGCAAGAAACCCTAAAGTGAGTTGTTATTTTGCTAAGTCGGTTTTACTATCTCATGCAAGAATATTTTTTCCTCATGCTAGAATATGTTTTCCTTGAGTGAAAATGTGAAATCTTGTGCAGAAATATGAAATCTCACCAAAAATCTATTGTAAATTGCAAGTTTAAATGTTCGAAACTTGATTTTTGTTAGTACTTGATATGGAAATGATTTTAAAACTTCAAGTGTAGAGATTTTGAACCACTTCGAACTAAAGTTTTGAAATGTACCTTTACTAATTTTATATGATATTTCAAGCCTCTAATCAGATCTTTAAGATCAAACAACCAATCTTTCAAAGATCCACCAATTTCTCAATAAACCCCAAATCGGGTATGCCGGAAATAGTGCCAAAAACTTCATAGCTTCACATATTATTAATAAATCTGAAAGTGGAAATTTTTATAAAAATTTCAGCAACATAACAGCTTACAAAATGAAATTTTCATATATGTATAACATTTACACAACAGCTCTCAAACAAAGGATAAAAAAATGCTCATCGGGCTCCCGAAAACAACATAGAATAGCCCGGAAACACCACAAAAACACTAATAATATTTCACAGAAGTATAATCATGACCAAATAAATATATTCAGCTCTATTTTAACATCTAAAATTCTAAAATACAGCAGCAATCCAAACTGATATGAAATACTCAACTGGAAACACCAAACTCTTACAAAAACACACCCGAAAAACCACAAATCTGCACTGTTCAGCACAAAGGCAAACTCTGCACAAGCATGAACATGGAATGGATTCAAAATCCCATCCTTAGCCTTCTTATAAACCTGCAAAATCCTGTTCTTGGGTCTCCTTCTCCATAGGTTTGGCAGCCTCTGAAGAATAACAAAGAAATGAGCAAAAATCAAGTTCTGGAATGAGCCCAAAATGCCTCCAAAACCCTTAAGAGGGCATAACCCTAACTCACATCCAAGAGGGGTCAATAAAATATAATTTAATAATAATTTTTATTTATTAGTCCATTGGTTTCCAAAGATTAGCCCCTTTTTTCCAAAACTTCACCTTTTTGGAGCCTGCCTGCCTTAACAAAGTTTATTATTTTTTATTTATTTGAAAAGGGGACATGAAAAGTCCTCCCCTCCCAAATATTGCTTGTCCTCAAGAAATGAAGGTTGGAATTCTCAATAATATGTGCTCCTCCCAAGTTGCATCCTCTAATGGTAATCCTTTCCATTTGACCAAATGCTCTATGATGCTCCTGTTTCTCAATCTTTTCTCTCTTGTATCCAAAATCCCTTCTGGTATCAAAACTAATTTTCCTTCATCATCAAGAGGTGGTAATTCTATAGATACTATGTTTTTCTAGACTAGAACCTTCTTTAGGAAAGATACATTTAAAATATTATTTATTTTGTTGTTTGGTGGGAGCTCCAATTCATAAGCTACCTCTTCTACCTTCTTGATGATCTTATAAAGCCCATAGAACCTTGGCTTGAGTTTCTCTGCCCCACTCCTCTTCAAGGTGCTTTGCTTATATGGCTGTAACCTAACAAATACCAAATCTCCCACCTAAAAAGATCTTTCAATCCTTTTTCTATCAGCATATAACTTTTGTTGGTTCTGTGCATGTTGTAGATTATCCTTGAGGGACCTTATTATGTCTTGGCTTTGCTTGACAAAATCACTTGCTACGGGTACTCTGCTATTAGAAAGTATTAGATCGACAAAGGATAGGGCATCATAACCATAAAGAGCATGAAAAGGAGGTATACCAATAGACATGTGATGAGATGTATTGTAACAATACTCCCCTAGGTGTAACCATTTCACCCAAGCATGTTGTTGATTTGAAACATAGTTCCTCAAATATCCCTTTATCCATTCATTAACTATCTCTCTTTGTACATTTTTTTGGGGGTGATAGCTAGTACTAGGATTGAGTTCAGTTCCTACCAAATGAAAGAGATCCTTCCAAAAAGAGCTGAGGAATATACTGTCCCGATCACTAACAATGTTTCTAGGCAAGCCATGTAATCTAAAAATTTTCTTGAAGAACAATTCAGCCACTTGTTATGCCTTGAAATCAGATGTGATAGGAAAGAAATGTGCATACTTAGTTAGTCTATCTACCACCACATATATGAAATCCTTACCTTGAACCTTGGGCAACCCAGTGATGAAGTCCATGGAAATACTTTCCCATTTTGTTCAAGAATAGGAAGTGGTTGCAACAACCCTGCAGGAAAATTTTGCTCACTCTTGCTTTGTTGGCATACCATACATTCCTTAATGTGTTTAAGGACATCCTCCTTCATACCCTTCCATGAAAACCGATCTTGAATTTTCCTGTATATCTTGAAGTATCCCTGATGACCAGCCAAACGTGTGTCATGAAAGGCCCTCAATATCCTCTCCTTAGTTTTTGATCCTGGCACTAAGAAGATCCTGTTCTTGTAATAAATCAATTCATCAACAACCTTGTACCTATTATCATCCACTAACTTATCCAAAATCTTTGTGGCAAAGGAATCTTTAGCATACTCTGAAAGTATGGAGACTTTCCAATTAGCAGAGGTAGATGTTAAGGAACACAAGGTGGGCCTTATGAATCCCATGTCCAGGAGTTCTTTAATAGTTTTTTCAATTTCTTCCTTATAAACTCTTGGATGGCGTTATGGGGTTGTTATAACTAGTTTGGAACCCTGTTCTAACTCTATAACATGCTCAAAACCTCTATCTAGTGGTAATCTTGGAGGCAAGTCATTGAAAACTATACTATGCTTATCAAAAATATTTTGAATTTCAAAATCGAAATTACCTTGATTCTTTGGAGAGCTTGTTGGATGGATTATGACTCCTACTGCCCATGCAACTTGTCCCCTTCAAAAAGTCCTCTCCATACTCTTTGCAGAGACTGCCTTAGGTGCTCCATTCGATAAGCCTCTCAATATGACTTCTTTCCCATTGGAATGAAATTTAAACTCCATAGTTTGATGGTTCATGTAATAGCCTCCAATAGATTCCAACCATTGAACACCCAATACAAGATCTATCTCCCCAATACCAACCACATAGAAGTCATCACATAACTCATAATCTCCTAAGGTCATCTTGAGTTGTTTCACCACCTGTGTGCAAGGCATAGTGAATCTATCAGCTATAGTAACATTGAATCCCTCAAAATATTCTGCTTTAAGCCCTCTTTTCATGACAAATCCCTCATCAATAAAATTGTGAGTTGCCCCACTATCAAGACGGACTGTCATCCTTTGCCCTACTAGTACCCCTCAAATTCAAAAGGGATGGTATCTTGGGACTCCTGATAATGCTGCTAAAGTACCATCCTTGCTGATTTCTTTTTCTTTCTCTTCTTCTACCTCCTCCTTAGTGTTATGAAATTCCTCATGCTCATTTGAATTAGATTCTGAAGCAATTTCAATATAGTGCACTTGACCTTTCCCCAAACATCTATGTCCTGGAACCCATGGTTCTCGACAAGTAAAACAAAGCTTTTTCCTCCGTAATTCACTCCTAGTCTCTTCATCTACCTTGTTTTCTGCCACATTTATCACATCTTTTGGTGGTAGTGTTGGGAAAGTCTTTTTCTGAAAATTTCCCTTATGTTGCCAAAGATTTGGGGGTTTTTGATTTGTGAATGATTTCATAGGCACGCAAGTTTCAAGTTGCAAGCTTCTTTTGATAGCTTCTTGTAAGGTTGAGGGTGAGAAAGCCTTAACCAAACCCTTAACAAAATCCTCTAAAACATCAAGAAAAAGATAAACAATCCTCTTTTCACTCATATTAGGTACCATAACAGCCACTTTTTGAAACTCTTCTACATACTCATTAACTGATTTGGTTTGCTTCAACTTTGACAATTCTTTAAAGTACTCTTCATCATCCTTGAGGTCAAATCTATCTATCACTCTTTGACTGAAATCATCAAATGTAGTTACCTGATCATGACCTTGAGTAGTCATTCCATGATACTACCAATCATAGGCTGCATCTTTCAAGTGTAGACTTGCAAATTGAACAGCATCACTCTCCTTCATGGGGTTAAGTGTGGAGAAAGTATGTAATTTTTGTAGCCATGCTCTTGCTGAAATTTTATTTGTTCCATCAAAAGTAGGTGCTGTAAACTTGCTTATTTTATTTTTGAGCTCTCTTCCACTTATGTCATGCTCCCTCCTATTCTCTTTCTTGGGCATCAAAGTGTTCATCATATCCACATATTCTCTAAAAGGAATCGAACTACAAAAGTCATCATTTAAGCCATTGTAAGTAGCTCTTAATGCAATCAAGTTACCTGTAATCTCTTCCACGGGATTAATGGCTAGATTTGGTACTGGTGGCTCATCTGCAAGCAAGAAAATAGTTTTGGTTGATTTAGATGGTGTGGATTTTAGATTTCTTGGCTCCTCTGAAGTGCTCCCTTTCTCATTAATAGATGCAACTCCTTGTAGTTTTTCTGTCAATATTTGCAAAGCCTCTCTAATTTCTACCAAACTATCCACATTTGCTTCTGAGTATTTTGGATGTCTTGGAAGAATTTCTTTGCCATCTCATCTGGATCAGCCATACTTTTCCCTTCCTTGGATTTTGTACTTTTACTTTCAATTGGAGGTTTGATCAAAATTTTTTTATTCTTTTCTCACTGTAAATATCTTTTTCCTCTTTCACTTAGTTGCATGCGACCATAAATTTGGACATGCAGCTGATTAGAAGCAACATGCAACCACCAAATTCACCAAGAACTAACATGCAAATGATTAGAAGTAGCATTCAACCATAAATTTTGACATGCAAGATCTGGGTAGTTGTCAAAACTGACATGCAAACTTCTACAAACCCTCAGGCTGGCAAGATCATTGCTCTGATACCACTAAAATTTCCCTTTACTAATTTTATATGATATTTAAAGCCTCTAATCAGATCTTTAAGATCAAACAACCAATCTTTCAAAGATCCACCAATTTCTCAATAAACCCCAAATCGGGTATGCCGAAAATAGTGCCAAAAACTTCACAGGTTCACATATTATTAATAAATCTGAAAGTGGAAATTTTAATAGAAATTTCAGCAGCATAACATCCTACAAAATGACATTTTTAGATCTGTACAACATTTACACAATAGCTCTCAAACGAAGGATAAAAACAATGCTCATTGAGCTCCCAAAAACAACATAGAATAGCCCAGAAACACCACAAAAATACTAATAATCTATCACAGAAGTATAATCATGAACAAATACATATATATAGATTTATTTTAACATCTAAAAGTCTGAAATACAGCACCAACCCAAACTGATATGAAATACTCAACCGGAAACACCAAACTCTTACAAAAACACACCCGAAAAACCACAAATCTGCACTGTTCAGCACAAAGGAAAACTTTGCATGAGCATGCACATGGAATGGCTTCAAAATTCGATCCTTAGCCTTCCTAGAAACCTGAAAAATCTCTCATTCTTGGGTCTCCTTCTCCACAAGTTTGGCAGCCTCTGAAATATAACAAAGAAATGAGCAAAAATCAAGTTCTGGAATGAGCCCAAAATGCCTCCAAACCCCTTAAAAGAGGGCATAACCCTAACTCACATCCAAGAGGGGTTAATAAAATTTAATTTAATAATAATTTTTATTTATTAGTCCATTGGTTTCCAAATATTAGCCCCTTTTATCGAAGCTTCACCTTTTTGGAGCTTGCCTGCCTTAGCAAAGTTTATTATTTTTTATTTATTTGAAAAGGGGACATGACAAGTTTGAAGTAGTTCAAAGTGGTTCAAAATAGTTCAATTTTCTCATGCAAGTTTAATGGTCTATATTGGGAGGTTCACATGCACAATTCAGTGGCTTGGGTTTGCTGACTCATTTCCAATTGAAAGATGTAATCTATCAGGTGACAAATTTGAAAGATTAGTTTAAAAGGTTTAAAGTTGAAAACCCATTTCAGTTAGACATCAAAATTTGGTTATGGCCCAAGGTTCAAATTCAGAGTGAAAGAGAAGTTGGTATAAAGTTAATATTCAAAAATATGGATTTTAAAACCTATAGATGAAAATATGAAGTGTGGGTGGGTGATTTAGTGAATTGTGAATTCAAAACATTTATTATATCTCACACTACAAAAGGAGTTATCTTTGTTGAAAAGATTGAATATATATGTTGAAGTTCATGTCATCCTAAGCATAGACTTGCCAACATTTGGAGGTAAAATAAACTATTCAAAAAGTGCATGTAACATAAGGTCATCACATATACCTAAGGTGAGGAAATGAGAGAAAAGAGTGCATTAATTTAGATACCCGTCTGGAGGAGGATATGTATGATATGAATACATGTGAAATTCCCAATTGTCAATCATGATGAAACTCGGGCCGAAAACCCTCTTTAACTCTTTGACAGTTACATGAATCTCACCATTCTTCAATTTAAATTACAGCAAGGATATGAGCCGCATGATAGCATAAGGATTTGAATGCTCTTTTATGATTTGCTCCGATGTCAACAATCAAAGAGAAAATGAATCTCCATGATCAAAGGTAGTGAAGTCTTTATAAAAGCACTTAGATTCAAGCTTGATGCAAGTAAGGATGTGGACAAAACCATAAATTATTTGGCAAGGTGATAATCCATTGCCATAATCTTACACCACTCTTTGACTCTTATGAAGATCGATCGAATTACAATTCAAAGAATTGCATCTTAATTTTCCCCATCGAGTTTTCTTTATATAGCAACTAGTGGTATGGATCTAACAAAAATTTTGGAAGGCACTTTGGTTACAAAACCTGCAAGCTCCAATGCTTGAGGTGAAAATATTGCATCATTCACATGCAAGGTTTGTGTTCTATTTCAAAACCAAGATAGGGAAGTTGCATTCACAATTTCATGGACACCAAAGATCCAATATCTTTCTAAAGAAAAAATAGCCTAAATAATCAATGAGGCCACATCCACATTGTTTTTGGGATGTCTAAATAATAAATAGTGACCAAAATTGAACACTCATAGAACTCACGGGTTCGTAGACCATTCTATGGAGATGCTGCCATGTGCCACTCACCACAGAAGTTTCTTAATTGAGTCAAGCTAGTTGGTTGAATTCTCTTGCCTCATCATGGTACATGAGTTCATCAAAATTTTATGCATATGAGTTATTCGAAAACTCACATCAATGTTGTCTCCACCCATGTCTTCGATGTGGATCATCATCTATGTCTTCACTAAAAATGAAAGCTCGAATCTGCTGGTGTTAAAGCTCTCAAAAATGAGAAGCAGTGTCAGCAAGACTTATGAAGTATGGGATGAATTGCATACTCAAGCCTGAATGAGCTTGCATTCCCTTGACAACCTAATGCATCAGATATTGTCATAAACACTTGTGGAAGGCAATAGAAAGACACATACATGATTAGTGGTATGAAGAAAGTGTGCAAAGGGATAACACTAGTGAGGGATATGACTTTGATGATGCCACGGGCTTTTCCTTATATAAAAAATTGCAGAGAATGTTTCAAAGCAATAAGTACTTTTGGGTCATGTGTAGGCATGGGTTCCCTAATGAAGGATGTTTGAAAATCATCCATTCATTAAGACACTAGGCTCAAAAGAATATCATAGGGGCGACACTTGAAACCAAGTTTGAGCTTGATAGTTTGATTGTGGGTGGATATTTTTGCACATATCAAGGAGCTAGTAATCTTGATGAGCTCCATGCTTTAATGAAGAAAATAGTTATGATTCGAAGGTTGAAGAAAGATGTCTTTTCAAAACTTCCAGTCAAGTGCTGGCAATAGGTATTATTACCCTTAAAGAACAAAGGATTGTAGAAAATGTGAGCACATGGGACCAAAGAAAACAAAATCAAATTCTACATTTCTATGACATTGTAATACAAAGGTCACAAAAAAAGATCCAAATATGAAGAAGCATGGATGACCTAAGGAAGAACTATGTAGGAACTACATCAAAGATAATTACATCCACGTCGAAAAGATTTTGATCACTATCTAGTAGTATATGTTAATGCCTTGGATCAAGAGTGTATGGATATGCCTTCAAGATGTTGGGAAAATGTCTACAATAGCTTTTTGAAATTATGATTGTCAAAACCTTGAATCATATAATTTTCTTGTTAACCATGATAGTCATAAGTAATTTGGATGAAGAGGTGAATGCCTCCCTATAATATAGAGTTATTATAAGCCCAAGAGATAAAGATGATTCTCAGATGGCTTGGCAGCTAAAAGGTGATTGGTTACACCTAGGGGTAGTGTCTTGACACCTATCAGAATAATTGCATCATATGTCTAATAATTTCACTTTGTCATAGGAAGGTGACTTTAGTCTTTAGAAAACATGAGATATTGTAATTCAAAATAAAAAACCTTTGAAGATGACCAAGATTTAGTTATAGAACCTAAAAAAGATCACCAAGAACATGCTTATATTAAAAGGAAAAGGGGAAGTCAGATAATTTTCAAGAATCAGTTATGAAGCTGAAAAGCTACAGGAAAGAGAATAGGTTAAAAAGGCTAGTAGTAGAATGTAAAAGGGTTCCATTTTTTCTCTCGAAGGCTGTAGACTATGGGGTACAGAAAAGGGAGAAGTTTTTAGAGTTATGCCAATTTTCTTGTGAAGGTTATAGGCGGAAAATCCAATTTTAATTTTCCTATTCTGAACTATCTATTAGGAATAGGAGAATTTTGATCTATTATAGCTTTCTTTAATGGTGATTGTAATTGCAAATGCATAATAAGGTCTTTGCATCTTTTATGCTTTAGGGAAGGGAGACTTGAAAGTTGATTATATGTCAAAACTTTGAGTTTGATCAATCCTCTTTCCACTAATTGTGATCTTTGTATCAATTTAGCTTTCTCTAAACGTGCTTTTACTATCCTTGTTTCTTGTATATACTCAGATTGTAAGACATCTTCTTGCCTCTATTTCTACACTTTCTTAAGAAGATGGAAAACATATTTTTGATTTCATCCTTTGTAGCATGTCAGGGTGAATGAACTTTATGTCATTGACAATTTATTTTCTTGTAGTTGTTTGGTTTTTTCACACCTACTTTGTGTTTATAGGTAGATTTTTGAAATCCTTTTGTTCTTTCTAGTCAAAAGCATCCACAATCAATTCATTGTATATCTTGCATAGGGAGCTATATCTAATAAAAATTTAGAGGAGGGTTATTAATCCAATCATAACCTATCCAACTATTGGTGCCAATTAGTCCTCCTACTTAGGCATTCAAGGTCATATTTGCACACATTTACTTGGAGGACAATCTATTCACTAATAATCTTTTGTTGATTTTATGTGCTTTTAATTTTTGTTTTCACCTATCTGAGATTGATCATTTGCCAATTGTTTTTGTGTATGTAGGTTAGCTTTCCTGATGTCAAATTCAGATCACATTATTTTCCTTATGGAGCCTTGTTACAATAGCTAGATGATGCCACTATGGCACATATTAATATGCTTGGATTGCTAAATCTTTGCCAGATTCTCTCATTACTGGTGAATCATGGCCTATTGACTACACTGGTTGATTATTTCCATTCAAAGATGAACACCTTCCATCTGCATGGTTTACAGTGTAGATAGGGATGAATGTTGCAGTTGATGCTAGAGGTACCCAAGAGATATAGATGGGGTTAGTGCACGCTTGATCATATGCTCCATGAGATTCAAGAGATAATTTTTCACAAGAAGAAGAGCATGGCCATCGGGGTCTATGTTCTTCAAGTGCAAACATGGAACCATTTGTTTATTACAAGACTCATTTTTGTAGATGAGAGATAACCTCTAGAGCCATATATATGTAGATATTGAAGCCAATTGACCCATATAGATTTGGGGAATATTAAGTATTAGAGAGGTCGATTAGATGAAATAGTAGTAGTGGTGTGGAGACCATGGAGAGAGATAAAGGCAAGGGATGATGCACCCACAGTACTAGGATACATATTTACATCTCGACCACTAATTGTTTGCTTCATGTAAGTAATAGAAAGATTCCCATTGACATGAGTTTGGAGACAATATGTTTGGCCAAAAAGACATCTCACAAGAGTACTACTCATATGCAAGGTTCATGTAGATTTAGATCATGGGTGGTCAGCCATATTAGACCAAGGTTAGTTGATGATCGAAGTGCATACCCTAGTGGTATTCCAGTGGGACTATATGCCTATCATAGGAGATGGGGGGATGACTTTGACATATTAGGAACATTTTGTGAGTCATCCTTTCCTATGATTCACTGGTCTAGTGGGGATAGCTATACCCATACAACTAGTACAGGCACCATGGCGACCACTACAATACCCATAGTAGGAGAGAGCTAGGAAGAGGACATGATAGAATCCCTAGGAGCCATTGGTGGAGATACCTAGAGGTCATGCATAGAGGTCGAGTGGTGAGCTATGTAGCTAGATCAAGGGATGGCTGAGGAGGAGATGAAGGGTTAGCTTACTGCTAAGCCACAAGAAAGAAATATCTTTGCACAAACCCAAGATGCCCTTAGGAGATCTAGAAATGAAGTGAGGACCACACAACAAGAGTCGGGAGAGATGTACATATAGCTTGTTGTAAGAGATATGAGGATAGCAAAGCTAGATCGAGAGATTTGCAGATTACAAGAGTAGCTAGAGGGAGAGGTTCATAGATTAGAGTAGTAGTAGTATGAGATTTGGCTATAGTCAGTGAGAGTGGCATATTATTATGTAGCATATGTTGTGGTAGTGCCATGTGAGTTAGACAAGGTACCCCAATTTTCCCAATATCCTCGAGAGTCAAGAGGTGCTAGACTAGATATGCCTCCTCCTCCTCCTCTGCTAGCTTGAGGTGAGGAGGAAGGAGAGAGTTTGCTTTCTTGCTTTCAATTTTTCTTTAGCTATGTATTGATTATTATGCAAACACCATTTTGTATCATTTTTGAGATTAGTAGCACTTGAGCATCATTCAATTTTGCAACAATGTACACTTTATATATATATATATATATATGAGATTTTGGTTCAAGTATCTTCACATCTATCATCTTTCTTTCTTTATAGTTTGTTGTACATGAGATTTTTATGCTATGAGTGTGAATGAGGATTTAATATGATGCATGGATGTAGTGTAGATGATATAAGTTATGAAATTATGTATGACATGCAAAATGTGAATGAACTAACATCTCATGCATTGTTCCCTTTTGTTTATAGTAAGAGATATCCCATGAAGATCAATAGGATGAACCAAAGAACCAAATGTTTTTGCATTCATCAAGAAATGTGATACTTTGAAGATACCAATATTTCCCCATCACAAAGGATGCAAGTGTATTAGTGATTGAGCCATGTGCTTATGCTCAGATGACCAAAATGTTTCTTGCATGTAGACACACTAGACACATGAAAGATCCTTCTTATTCTAAGTAATTAGTAAGAATTATGTCTACAATGACCCTTGCATTTGTAACTTGAGACAAAAATATGCTAGGTATACTCGTAGTGACCCATTAATTCACATAGCAGGATGAGTATGAGTATTTACTATAGCATACAAAATTCAGTCCAACAAGAAAGGATAAGAACCAACCTCAATGAAGAGTCCATATAAAATGTTTCAAGGTACACACGACCATCCAATAAAAAATAGAGGCTCTTATAGTGGATGCCCCATTTATATGGATACTTTAGACCATTAGAACTAAACTACCAAATAGAAAGAAAATAAAAGATCATGCCCCCAATCCTTTCTTTGCTAGTTAAAAGTGACATTATCAAGTTTTTCAAAGAGACATAATAAAGAAAAAGGAAAAAAAAGAAAGAAAAGCTCAACATATCCCAAAAACAAAGTCAATATTTTGAGTTCATTTTCTATGTTATAGGATTGATGCCAAGTGTCAATGTTTAGAACATATAGGAATGAAATCTCTTTAGTAGGGTGACAACAGTATATAGATATAGTTATAACAATTGGTGACAAAAGTCAAAGAGGAATCTTCAGAAAGAAGAACCCAAGTAGGAAACTAGGCGATAGTAGTCAGACATAGTTAGGACAATTGGTAACTACTACAAGAGAGATCTTCCATGAGAGGAATTTCAAAACTGACATGAGAAACAATAGGCAGGCATAGTTAGGACAACTAGTGACTAACACGAGAGAGATATTCCATGAGAGGAATCAAAAAGTGACACTAGCAATAGTAGACAGATGCAGTTATAACAACTAGTGACTAATGTGAGAGATCTTACATGAAAGGAATCTCAATAGTGACACAAGCGATAGTAAGCAGATGCAATTAGAACAACTAGTGATTAATGCTAAAATGATTCCTAAGACACTATAGGGTGTTGGCCTAGGGTTATGACAAAACTCAATCCATGGATGCATGAGCAAAAGGAACAAACTAAAGTAGGAAAACAACTATATAGGAGCCAAAATATGCACTGTGAGATATAGCATTTTGAACAAGAGGCACTTGTTTTGCCAGTTTTTCACCTTCTTGGTAGAGATTCCTTTTTTTCTACCATGATGCCTATTTGCTAGGTTTTCATCAATGGCTCTTTTTTTTGTTTTTAAATTTTTTGTAATTTTTTCTTTTTCACATTTTTTGTATTTTTCAATTTTTATAAAAAATATTTTACTACCAAGGTGCCTATTACTAGTTTTCACCAAGATAATAAATTTTTTAGGACTTTCAAGTATATATAAAGAGCTTTTGGAATCAAATTAACTATAGAACTGCTTCAAATGGAGAGTATTGATGGGCTCCTTGAGTGGCTCTCCTTTGGTTTAGAATGTTGGTAAGCACCAAATCCAAACACTACAATAACTATGTATGGACCAAGTTACTTGGGTTTGAACTTCCCTTTTTGAACCCATTGTTGCTGATTCTTAGGGTTTTTTCTTAGAATGAGATCACCTAGTTGGAAGTCAAGTGGCTTAGCTTTCTTATTGTAACTTCTAGACATACTCTATTGATAGGCTTGAAGATGATCACATGCCACTTGTTGATATTCATCTAACAATTCTAACTCTTGAAGTCAAGATATTCTATAGTCATCATGAATAGCGAGACCCTTCATGAAAACTCTCAAAATAGGAACTTGAACCTCAATTGGAAGCACAACATCCACTTCATATACCAAAACAAAGGTTCTTGTACCTATTAGACTTATGATACTTGTTCTGTAAGCCAATAAAGTTGGATTAATCTAAAGTTGTCAGTCCCTTCCTTATTTGTTAATTATGTGATGCAAGATCTTAAGGATCACCTTGTGGCATGCCTTTTCTTGTCCATTACCCTAGGCTAATAAATAGAAGACCAATCTTGCATGATTCTAAATGGTTTGCACAACTCCTTCAGATCCTTGTTTTTAAATTGTTCTCCATCTTCATTAATAATGGAGGAAGGTACACCATACCTGCATATGATGCAATTCATAATGAATAAAGCTATAGTTTTTCCATATGCTATAGAGAGAGGAACTATCTCTACCTACTTAATGAAGTAGTCTATAATGATAATGATGAGCTTGTGTCCAGTTGAAGAAGATGGGTGAATCTGAACCACAAAATCAAAGGCCCATTTTTGGAATGGCCCCAGTGTGATAGATGGAATTAGCTCCCTAACTAAACCATGAATCAAATTTCCATGGAGCTAGCATTATTTACAAAACTTGGTGTGTTTGATTGCCTAATGCTCCATATCTGGCAAATAGTAACCAGCTCTAATAAGTTTATGACCTATTGTCAATCTATTAGAGTTAGATCTACAAATTTTGTTGTGTACATCAATTAATGCACATTTGGACTCATCAGGTTCTAGACACCTAAGGAGTGTTCAATCTAGAGATCTCCTAAACAAGTTTTTAGCAATAATTTAACATATCATGAAGCATTGTTGATGAGATGAAATTTTCATTCTGGGTTAGATTGTCCAAAATTGTTTGGTCATGCATGTAAGAATATATATGATGCTAGCAGGATGAGATGTGTCCTACAATAGAATAGATCATCTGAGACTTAGTGGAATAATAGGGGAGTAGAGTAAAATTTCCCTTAGGAAGTCATGTCAAAGATCATTCTTTGGCATCTTTAACACAGAAGCAAGAGTAGCAGGTTCATCAGCCACTTTGTTGTTTGCTGGAATTTGTTGAAAATTGATATGAGCAATGTATTTCTTCAAGTCATCCACCATGCATTTCTAAGGTATTAATGTCTCATATTTTGTTGAATACACATCATTGACCTAGTTGATTATGAGTTGTGAATCACCAAAGATATTTAATTCATCCACTCTCCATTCAACTACAATCTTTATGCCATTAATGAGGGCTTCATATTCTATAATGTTATTCGTACAAGGAAACATAATCATGTATGCCTTAGATTGTGAATACCTCTATGGTGTTATCAATAAGTTTTGACAATTGGCTAAAATTGATATGTAATTTTTGTCATTAATGGCAACACATGATGTACATGTTGACCAAAAACCTTGGAAATAAAGATACTTAGTGTTTGGTTATCAAAAGATTGTCTAAGAATAGAATTTGATTTACATTAGTGTATTTCTTTATTTATAACATGTTGCAGATGTCATATTATGATAGCCAAAATTACATGGATATATTATACATGTTAATAATAATGTGCATAACCTCAAAAGTTTGTAAGGACTATACAAAATAGAGTTAATCATGTATTAATGAAGCAGGACAACAAAATTGTTTTGGTTGCAAAACAATTACTTGTCTAATTAGGGTCAACATCCAAGATGTTTACTCTATCTTATAAAAGTTAAATGCAGTCTTAGCTGACCTAGCAATATTTTATAGAAAGGAATGGTATTTATGCAAAGAACTTCTTGTGACGGGAAGTGTGTGAGCTTATGATTGTGTAATTGTGAATTACAAAGTGAGCATACTTTTCTGAAAGAAATATATGTGAAGTTTTTTATGAAATATTTGGTGATCCAAGATAGAGGTGAAGATCAAAAATTAGTGAAGGAAGGGAAATAAAAATAGATTACTTGATCAATTAGTGAGCTCTTCATGTAGTTGAAATTGCATGTTTGGGTAGTCGGCTCATCTTGAAGACATTATTGCTCAACTCCTAATAGGGTTGGAATCTCCTAACAATGATTCAAAGTCTCCTAACAAGGACTGTTACACTAAATTTTCTCATTGACTTCTAATAGGGTCCATCCTCTAATAAGGAACATATATTAGTATATTATCTAGTGAGTATCATCGCCATCAGGGTTTTCCCTTGGCCAAGGTTTCCTTAATAAAATATGGTGTCATGAGTTATCTTTGTGCATTATTACTATTGCTCTTCAATGTTACTTTATTACTTTGTGATGCATGGTTTAAAGTAAGTAATAATATCTAGTTCGCAACTAAAGTTTGTATATTACTAATTCACCCTCCCCCCTCACCCTGCTCTTAGCAATTGTTATTTCTAATAATTGGTATAAGAGACCAATTAATTTGAAGAGGCTTAACAACTTAAGTAAGTGTTTTTGTATTTCAACTACTAAACAACAAAAGCTCAATATAAAGACAATAATACTCACAAATCTAGTAACTAGCTACTTGCCATTAACAATTATGTGTGTATATTAATTGGATCCAAGTTCAACAAAATCAAGATTGGTTTTCTACTCTCTAGGCTTTGCAAAACCAAGGTGGGTATACCTAGGGGATGATTTAAGTGAATGCTATTGTATGTGAATCCCTTTAATTTCATTCTAATTCTCATCTCCTATCTCTTGACATGCACATAGTTTATCCATTCCTTGACATTTACAAATGATATACATCCCTCATTAGTGGATTTGGGTCATAATTCTCCTTATGTTTACACATATTTCCAAAAAAAATTGTAGCTATATAAGACTTAAATATTAGATGTAAATGAGTGCTGATCCTCTTTGTAACTCTTCAAATGGTAAACTAATTTTTTTTTAAAAATTTTTAGCAGCCATGGTTATTCATGATCTCTCTATCTATAGATTGGATTAACTAGATCAATGCTTTATCCATTGGTATTCAGAGTCTATTTCAATTTATAGATCTAATTGATTGCATTACAACCAATACTATTAGCAATTATTATTGGAATTCATTCTTATAGACATCCTTCATGTTACCTTAGTAACCCTATCAAATTCACTAGATCATTTACTTAACTCATTGAATTAATAAAAATAATGAATTGACATCCAATCTAAATGAATTGCATTAAATTGAATAAGCTTTTCTCACACAACATCAAAATGACTAGGTAATAACAATGTAGACAAAATTCAACAAGAACAAATATGGGGACAATTCAACTTTGTATTAATCTTCTTCAAAAATTGTATAGAATTGTAATGAGACTCAGAATGAACCTAAATAAAACATTAGACCCCTGCAACATCAATATATTGCCAAGTATTTGCAGAAGAAATACATCATAAGTTTTGCACTAATAACTGAACTGAGCCATGTTTAGTATAGACCAAAATTGATAATGAAATTGGACCCTTTTTTAGCCTTGTAATCTCACTTAAATAGAATTAAATGCAACAAGCTTCAGGCATAGAGAACTAATAGGTGTCAAATTAGACAAAATATGTTTACATTTAGCTATAACAAAAAGATAAAAATCTATGTAACAAAAAAAATTATACATCAAATTATTCTTTTGGTAGGCCTCTCTTCTATTACATTTTAAATGCTACAAGTCCCATGATTGGCCTTTAGTTATTCCAATTCTTTGGAATATGTAGCTATCAATATCACCAATGATGTGTTAGCCTCTAATTCCTAAAAATTCACTTCTACTATGGTGTCTCCACTTGCATCATCATGTACTACCAAGGTGACAGTTATATTTGGTTTCATTTCTAGCACATCATCCATCTAGCCCAAGGTACTTTCCACATGGGATGGTTTCCCTACTTTGTCTTCTTCCCTCTTCTAATCTTCAAAGGGTGTATCAATAATCTATACTTCATCTAGATTCATTTCATCATCATCACCCTCAATCTCTTCCAACTGCTCATCAGAAGCAATATCATCCATCCACTTGTTAAAGAGTGTTTCATCTAGCCAGTTAAATTGCAACATATCTCTTTATTTTTTGATCACATATTTTGCCTCTTGATTAATACCAAAAAAATCCTACTTTAAAGAATCAAAGAATAATTGGCTTTCACTATTTCTTCTATTGTGGCTACCCACCATGCACTTCCCTTTTCATTTATGACTTGATTCATTCTTAAATAGAATCGATCATCTAATTCTTTAGCCCATTCATCTTTATTTTTCTTATCTAAAGCTATTGGATACAATTGTTTAGTTGTGGGTTGTCTTTGATGTTACACAAATGCCATATCTATTGGCAGACAATGCTTACCAAGCTCAGTTGATCAGCAAAGAAAATTTTAGATTCTACCAAGTATTCCTAGAAATTACTCTATGGAAATAGTGTCTATTGAGCTCACTCGGGTGTTGAAAGATTTTTGTGGCAGAAGTAGTGTTAACCGAGCTCACATGGTTAACAAAGGAAAGTCAATGTTTATTGAGTTCACTCAATCTCCAAAGGATTTTGGAGGGTTCATAGTGTTAACCAAGCTTTTTTTGGTTAAAATAGGAAATCTTGTTAGGATTAGTTTTTACTGAGCAAGGTTGGCCAATGAAGGATTTTCTTGCTTTTGGAAATAAAGTTTAATCATTTCAAGGAATTATTTTAGCCTACCAAGGTAATGATTTTTAATAATTGTAAATTGTAATTGGACCGACTTCACAATTTGTAAGGTATAAATAATAGGTCAAGTTGAGAACTCTAAAGTGTAATAAGTAAGCATGCAAGTGTATTGATTGTTTGAAGAGGAAAGTGTGAGTGAACTTTGAAGGACGGTCAGATATCCTTGAGGAGCAGCAAAGATTTATTTGATTAGGAAGGGTCTAGTGGAGTAAAACAAAGATCTGTAATAGAAATTTACTTTCATCTCATTTAGGTCACTTCATTGTTACTTTCTCACCATTGTAGCAGTGATTCCTAAATATCTTAAAAGAGTTGGTTTAACAACCATTTGTAAATCCTCTAATAAGGTGGCAGTTCTATTGAATTTTTTTAAAGAACTTTTGCAAGGCCACTCCTAATAGGGTCATTAAATCCTCTAATAAGCTCACACCTAACAATGTTTTTTGGTAACCTTTAATTGGGTTGGCTCCTAATAGGGCTCACTTTAGAAGAGTGAACAGTAGTATCTAGTTACTTGGTGGTTTTTCCCATATTGGGTTTCCATGTTAAATTTGGTGTCTCCTTTATTCATGTTATTTCTTTCATGCTTAAATGTTAATCATTATGAATGCTTAGGATCTATTAAAGATAAAATACACTACATCTACTGAGTTATAGCATTTTTCTGTATGGTTACTGAGTGATAGCAATAGCTAATTTTAAAAGACATCTAAGGGATCTATGGATTTATTTTTGTGGTAAATGATTCACCCCTCCTCTTAGTTACTTCATCCATATTTCCAACAAAAGAAAGTGGGAATAAAACAAATTTATTACTCTTGTACTTATCCAAATAGTTAACAATTCTTCTTTGTAGCTTAACTCTCCTATCATCAAATTTTGTGAGATCATGAGCAAGATCATAAGTTATTTCAATCTGATCATGTGAAGACCTTATGATAGAGCAGAACAAGAATGTGATTTCCTTTCTCCTCTTACTCCACTTATTAACAATAGGTCCAAGGCCTCATCACTTACTTTTATTTCATCACACATGTTTATTACTTTTCTTAATTGATTATAAAACAATGGCCATTCAATTTTATCAATTAGATACATGAGAGCCTTTCTCAATTTCTCTTCATATTGCACATTCAACTTTACACGTAGTGCCCACAACTTGCTCTTCTCTTCTTCAAAATCTTTAGTTCTATAATATTGTGGCCTTTGTGGAGTATCTAGCATTTCTATGAGAGGAGTAGATTTAAAACATTCCACTAGAGGGTGAGGATATGTAATTGTTGGCTTGGAAGACCTTCCCATTACCTTATTTTCAAGTTCAATTTTTTTTTTTGAACTTCTTTATTATGAGCCTCCGAAAATCTTGCATATTTACTCTACAGTTTAAACATTTCCTTTTCTTCTTTCTCTGTAGTAGCTAGAACTAACTGAGATGTTCCAATGTTCATATGTGCAGCCTTTACATGGGAGGTATCTGCTACCCTTTTGAAAATTATATTGCCAATCATCCTAGTATTATCTAATTGCAAAGACATTGTTTTGGACCCTTTCTTTACTGACCAAATGACCAAAGTAGCTTGATCCTCACTAAATGTAGTACCTATGAATTCCTTTTTATTTTGATCATATAGGTGCAATTTATTTGAAATAGAATTAAAAACTAGAGCATCTACGATATCCCAATGGGGTAGCAGTAAAATACCTGATGCTCTCACCATTTCTCTCCCTTCTTCAAGGTTTAGCCTTTGAAACTTCTTTATCATCTCATCTTTTATTTGTGTCTAAATGGTTGCATCTTCAATCTGTGGATGCTCAACCTTCAATTTATTACATCTTTCCTCATATTTTCCTATGTTTGTCCTCCATGCAAATTGGTGAAAGGCTCTAGAATTAACAAAACTATCATTTGACAAAAAATGATGACTAGCTTGCTCTACCTAGGTTCTAGTTCCCTTCCCTTCAAATCAGCCACTATCAACTCAAGGCTTGGCATAGGGGGCTATTGCCAGTTTCCCTCATCTAATTTTTTTTGCATAATAAAAATTCCTCCTTGGGACCCAAGCTATTTAATCTATTCTCTAGTGAATTGTTCCTCTCCAATCTATAAAGAGGATTGTGTAGGTGAATATTCTTCAATGTGAGGACCTTGCTCTTTCATTATTTTTTCCTCTTGGGAAATGGCTCATCAGGTCTTTCTTCTAAGGAAACACTAGTGAATGCTATTATTTATTTTCCCTTATCCATAGTGGCCTTCTTATTTTGAATCAAAGTATATTTTGACCTTTCCTAAGGAATTCATTGTCTTGCCCCTACATTAGGAGTGAATGCCAATCTCCTCATAACCTCTTTGGTCTTATTAGGATAAGTATTAATAAACAAATATTTTTTCTCATTTATAGTTTACATTATTCTAGGAAATGTAACCATGATTTTATTTATCCTCTCTGCCTCTATGTTGGAATTATCTAGAGGACTATAATGTTCATCAAAATAATTTATCAACTTCAAAACCTTGGAGAAAACCCTCCACTTTTCTTTCTTGGTTTCTTCCTCCTCTAAGGAGAACTCATTTCTTATTATGTCCTTAGGGTAATATGGCTCATGTTTGATTTTTTCAAGCTTAATTCTATGCCTAAAAGCCAAGTCATAGAATCCCTCAGTGTTACAAAAATAAGAGTGAGACACAACCATCTTATGCTAGTCTAGTATTTTATAGATGGATAGCCAACCAATTTTTGTGATCACAAATTGGTGAGTTGTAGTACAAGTTGGGAAAATTCACCCTCTTTTCCTTTTCACCAAATAAGTTTCCTCCAATCCTCCTAGCTACCACAAAAACTAAGCTACCCCTACCTTTAATAGCACTTGGTAGTGCAATACATGTGGAGTTCCTTTGAAACCATAAATCCTAAAATGGTTGAAATAGAGTATATGATAATGTCCCTCCAATTATGTGATACTTTCAAACCAATAGGATTATCCATGGGCTTGATAAGACTTACCAATGCCTTATGCACTCTAGTATTGTCACTTAATAAAAGGCACCTCCATTTTGAAGCAACGTACCTATCAAATTTGACAAAACCAGCCTTTTCCACATCCCATGTCATATCTGCACTCCATAACTAAATAGGTAACGCTTCTCCATCCTATTCTCTATTCAACTTTATCTCCTTACCAAAATATGTTACTCCCTTAAAAAAAACATATGCATCAACAAAGAATAATAACCAAAATTTGTCTCTACCTTGCCTTTTACAATCCCATCCAGGCATGTGTGAATTTCTTCTGCTAAATTGGAGGCAAAATAAAAAATAGCATCAACACCAAAAGAAGAAATCTAAATGATCATATATATATAATTTATGGGAAAAAAATCTTGTTCATCTTCACCAAAAACTCTACAAAGAGTCATGTATTCCTACATAGCCCGAACATTGAAATACTCCTTCTTGAAAGGTTCCCTAGTGGAAGCTATGATTGTTGGTAAAGTTCTAGTTGTGCCTATATGTGCCCTCAATGCACCTTGCCTAATTGCATCCTTCTTTGATATATATTCCTTTTCTAACTCTTGTAGGTCAATGGGCACATGATATTTTATCAGAGGCTCTAGACCAAATACCTCTCAATTCTCCTCAGGGCTAATTGTGACCAGAGGCTCACCATCAACTCTCCTTACTACTCTGATCACTTGATAATAATTTTTTGGAACAACCTCCAAGAGGTCATAATCTATAAAAATACTAAGAACTTCTAGATATTTTCATGTGGGGAAAATAAATTCCTTTCATAAAACCATTTAAAAAAAAGTGAAAGTCCAGTTTGATAATTCTTGGCGTCCGTAGCGAAATTCCCGTTATCATATCGCCCATTTAAAATCTTGAGTCTTGGGTTTAGTGTTGTCAACCTTTTTACTTTAATAGTGTCATTTATAGACTTAGGGAGTAATTCAAGAAGGTCGTCATGGATATTTTGGGCCAAATAGTCTTGCTAACCAGAGAAAACCTTCTTTAGAGGCATGACAAATATAACTTGCAAAAAACTAAAGTATAATAGAGAGTATAGAACATAGGGACTTACTTGATTTTTTTCTTGTTCTTCTCTATAAATATGTGATGCTTTACAAACAAATAAAAATTCACATTTTGATCAAGCCCAATGCAAATCCTCACAAATTTCTTCTTTGGAGGCCTAAAATCTTGTTCACATGCGATGGAAATGGCATGATTTTTTGCAATATACTCTATTTTTAGCTCACACATGAATCTTTCATTCCTCATAAATGAACTGTAAGGGAAATAGAGTGGCACCACCTTCTACTTTCAAATTTGCACCATCGATCTCAGAAAATTCAATGATCTAGTAGTGAAAATAGGGATGACTCATCTTCCACTTGCGACGCTGGAAGTCAATGCAATGAAATTTATCCACACAGTGACAACCATTGATTCTATCCCCATCTCACAGTGGCCATTTAATTCAGTTTTTAGTACAATTTTGGTGGGTCCCCCTTTCATTCCCTTTGGTTGCTAAGTCTCTAGCCTTAAAAAGTGAGCAATTCCCCATAGCGACAAAGCAACAATCACTGATCTGAGCTTGGTCTAATGGTGAGGAATCTGCATTAAGTTTCATTTATCTTAAGGTGGCTCCCCACATTCTTTATCTTTAGTCTCCATGACACATTAAAAAAATACTATGCAATTCTTGATTGTGATGAAGTGACAATAGTTGATCTGATTCAATTTAGTGATCACAATCTCTCATCTACTCTTTTGACTTGTGTGTGGGTCTGTCTCACTAATGACTTGGAAATGTCCTATCAAACTAGTAGATAATTTAATATTCTAATCCCTATTGTGACATCACATGATTGGGCCATGCCATATTTTACATTTTTAGGTTAGGTACTATGTCACTACTAACAAGGCACAAAGATTTTCCGATCGTGACATAGTGACCTCCCATGTTCATAAAATTTCTAGCACGTACACATTTCTCTTAAAAATTCCAATGTTTCCATGGTTATTACATGGCTCATTTCTAATGAGAAGATTGTTGGGACCCACCTTTTAAACTTGATGTAGCATAAATTTTTTTATTAAGTTGTTGTGTTGCTACCAGTGGGATTCATTATTTTTTTGATCATGACATTGTAACCTCATGAATACTATTGAGAATTTGGCACTGAGAATATAACCACTTTTCAATCATAATTACCATAATCAAAAATTCTAACAAAGAAATAAAAGTGCACATCTATATTACCAACTAAGACCTTTACGATCATTATTGCTTTCAAACACTGCCATTCTTTTTATTTTCTGGTAGGATGCTATGTCACTACTAGCAGGGCACATGAATTTTCTAGTCATGACCTACTGACTTGTTAGAAACAAACAAACTTCAATGACACCACTTTTAACTCATTCCAATTGGTCCCTTCTCTAGTACTGACAACTCTAACATTAAGCACATCACCAAACTTTCAAAATAGTGAAGATTTTTGATGTGGACTCTCCACTTTGCAACATCTCCAGTCCATTTCATGGTAGTTGTTATGTTGCATGCATTAAAAACCTAGCATCTCCTCTATGCAACATAATGGCCACCATACATCTTATAAAAATTGGACAGTGCAAACCACTTCAATATAAAGCACTTGACAAAGTGGAAAATTTGAAAGGATCCAAAGGAATATTTGAAATTTTAAAAATAGAAAACCTAATATGAGTAATTGGGCACAAAAATTAGGGTTTGATAGCATTTTTTTCTAGTATTTTAAATTTGCAAAGATAGAAAACCAAAACCCTAGGAAGAAAACAATAGATCTTTTTCTAATTTTTCATATCTAGAACTAGGAGAATTTTATTTTGTAATAATCAAACCAATAGTGGCCTTTTCTAGGAATGTTGAAAACATTGGATTTAAATGAGAGCTCGGAATCCCTAAGAGAAGAAAACCATATACTTGTATTTTCTTAAAACCTAACAACTCGAAGAGACCAAAAACATTGGGGACAAAATTATGCATCAGAAACCATAAAAAGATCAAAGGATATAAAAATATACATAAAACCTAAAACTACTATTCATGGATAAAGTAAGCGTTTTAGCAGAAATACTTGTTCAAGAATTGTCCATGAACTAGTAGCTCAAGAATGTTACCCAATAGATCTTTCAGTAAATAAGAATCTTCTCTCCATAAAGCTTCAATTAGATAGGGAACCAACCATATAGGGTCAAATTTGCCATGTTTTCCTTTTTCTTCAAATTTTTCATTCCACATGAAGAAAAAGTCTTTAGATTCAAAATTATTACTCATTGTTATTCTATCATATAATGTCATGACCTGTAGTTGCAACTTTTGGTTCCTGAGAGATGCTTCTCTCCTAGTTTCTACTAGTCCTACAAGCTCATCCAACTTTTCTTGCATGTCATTAGTAATATTTTCATCATATAATTGGATGTAATTACAAAGGCCTACCAAGTTATTTTGAGGCATCCTTGTCTGAATTCCATACATAATGTCAAAGGGTGCTACTCCTATTGCCTTCCTTATAGTTACCCTATCATCCCATATTGCTGATTGCAACTCAGAATCCCAGGCCTTCTTATTATCATCCAATGTCCTTTCTATTATTTTCAAAAAATTCTTATTTGTCAACTCAGCTTGTCCATTCCCTTGTAGATGATAAGAGGAAGAGATTGATCTTGTAATTCCTTATTTGTCACAAAATTTTATGAATTCATTAGACCTAAAACACATTGTATTGTCTATCACAATTCTTTGAGGAAAGCCATACCTTGATATACTGTTATTTATCAAAAAAATGTTAACAACCTTACTTGTTGCATTTCTTGTAAGGATTGCCTCCACCCACTTTGTAAAGTAATCAGTAGCAACTAATATCCAAAAATAGCCATTACTAGACCCTGGAGAAATATCGCATATAAAATCCATTTCCCATTGCTGAAATGGTGCTTGAACTTCAACTTGCTTTAGTGGAGTATTCCCTAAATTTTTTAATTTACCTACAAACCTTTAATAGGAATCAAACTTTTTAACCATTACCTGAGCATCTTTAAAAAGGGATGACCATTAGAATCTAGCTTTCATTACTTTGTGTGTAGTAGTCTTGGCCATATGATGTCCTCCACAAAATCTAGTATGCATCTCATTCAATATATCTATCAATTTCTTTTGATCAAAACACTTAAGTAGTATTCCTTGAAAATTTCTTGACCACAAGCTATTTTGAACAACAATATATCTAATGGCTTGTAACTTGATACTTCTTTTTTCATTCTTATTCAAATGGGGAGGGGCTTCCATATGTCATAGATAATGAATGACATTGGTGTACCATTCATAATGATACATATCACATATGTTTGATTTCAAGTCATCTATCATTATATTAATCTGATTAGCATCTAAGTTAGTTTGAGCCATAAGATTAGCTAATCCTTGACCTCTTACTAGTTTTGTAATCTGAATTTCAATGTTGAACTCTTGGATCCTATTGATCCACTTGCATCTCCTACTTGAGATCTTTTGCTAAGAAAATATGTCCTTGATAGCTACACTAGGTAGAAATGCAATCACAATGGCTCCTACTAAATAACACCTAAAAGCCTTAATAGCCTTAATCGAAGCATAAGTTCGCTTCTTATTGATGGGGACACAACCCAAGCACAAAATGGACACAACAAGAAAGGGAAAATTTTATTAACTATGAAAATATGCTAGTACACTTAGTGTAAATAAAATAGACTCCAAAACATGCGGTATGGGCTTACAATAGCATAAATTTGGAGATAGTTTCTTCTCCCAGTACCTTCTCTCAAACTCCACTCCAAACTGCCTTTTACAATGCCAAAAATGTCCTTAAATAGACCCCAAAGGGTTAAGGATTAGGAATAAATTCTAGAAAGTGCTAGTTGGAATCCACCGCCAAAATGGAAGGCTCTAGAAGTCACTTCAGATATTGGTACAAAATTAGAAGAATCTAGAAAGAGTAGCCAAACTTTCAGGAGGCATAACTTTTGAACCGTAGCTCCGATCGACGAACTATTTATATTTTTGAAAAGCTCTCAGAGTGCTCTATAGCCCTAAGAACCAGCTTTGCTTATCCCCCATTTTTTGGCCCTATAAAAGGTCATTTAATGCCTCAAACCTGACTTTAAAGCATTCTTAGGAGGTCTCTAGAAACTGAAAAAATGCAATAACTTTCAAACCATGTAGCCTTTTGACCTAATTCTTTTTTTGAAATGTTCTAAATTACAATTTTAATCCTCCCTCCAATTTAGACCTTCTGATTCACCATAATTGTGACTCAATTACATAGTCCTAATTTTTTGGCATTTACACATATCCCAATGTGCTTAAATACTCTAACCTAGAACATTGATAGTGGAACTATGAGAGTTGGAATCTTTATTTGACCCAAATGGGTATCCAAAAAAGAAAACACATGAAATAGAAACTATGTCTAGGTACTTTTTTTGGGTGACATAGGATTGCCCTTATACCTTTGGATGCTCCTGTATCACTTATTTATCTCATACTTTAGTTCAATATGTTGCAATGATTTACTAAAGAAGGAAATAGGTTGTTCATACCCTTCCTCATTACTCTATAACAAAATTGTAGCTACAGTATGGAAAGATGCAAAAGAGAATATGTGCATTGGTTTTGTGTAATCTAGAGTCCTAAGGACTGCAACATTTGTTATGGTAGTCTTAATGTACTAAAATTCTTGTGAAGGTTCACCATCCAACTTAATAGTAGCTACTCTCTTAAGCATTATTGATATAGGCCAATTAATCTTAGCAAAATTTATAACAAATCTCCTTAGGAAGTTTACTTGCCCAGAGAAAGATTGTATCCCTTTCACATTTTTTGGCCTATGTACCTTATCAATAGCTACCACTCTTTTAGAATCTATTTTCACTCCATCATTTGATACTATATGTCCCAATAGTTTTCCTTTAGTTATCACAAATGTACACTTCTTAGGGTTTAATGACACTCCATATTCCAAGGCTTTGATAAAAATCTTCTCCAAATGTCTAGAATGGTCTTCAACCCTTTTGGAATAAGCTTTAAGGTCATCTTGGTATATAACCATTAACTTATTGATATACTCATGGCAGGATACATCCATAGCCCTTTGAAAAGTGGCACTAGCATTAATCAATCCAAAAGGAATTCTCACATACACATAAGTTCCCTAAGGAGCTATAAATGATGTCTTAAATAGCTCTTCTTCTTTCACTAGGACCTGGTTATCATTTGAGAACCCATCCATCATGGACATAAGTTTAGAGCCAGTCGCCTACTATAACATAGCCTCCATATTTAGTAACTCATAACTATCTTTTAGGGAAGCAATATTTAGATTTCTGAAATACACACATAGTCTGATGTCTCCATTCTTTTTCCTAATAGGTACTAGATTTGAGACCCAAGTGTAATGTCTAATAGGTTTACTTATACCTCCATCCCTTAGTTTCATCAATTCCTCTTGCATTTTTGGGGCTAGAGTGGGATTGACTGGTCTTTGTTTCTACTTAAAATGTTTTACATTATCCTTCAATAGTATGACATGTTGAAGAAAATCTTCTCTATGGGCCTTTAGGTCATCATACAACCATGCAAAAACATTTCTATATCTTCTCAATAGGTCAATCAAAGGCTTTCTAATTTTAGCAAATAAATTTTGACCAATATAAACTTTCTTGGGGGCCTCATTAGTTCCAAGGTTTATTTCTTCTAGCTCTTGAGGTTTATAATCTATAGCCTGAGGTCTTACCCTATCTTGGTTGTCAAACTTGTTTTTTAAAACAAACAAACCCTTAGGTATCTTATTAGTCTTTAGTTGTATGACCTCTTGACCAAAAATTGTCTCTTTCCCATATATAGTTTCAACCAAATCACTACAATCCAATTCTTGACCATGGTATTTATCTTCATTCAACAAGAAATTTACAATGTCTTTGTCATCTTCAAATACTTGCCAATGTTCAATATTATCAGGTATTGAGGGTCAATTCTACACCTCAATCAATGAAATTCCTACAAATGATACATCTTATAGTTTAATTGCTACATTTTCTAATAGGTCAGCCATCTTATTTTAAGTTTTGTCTCTCCATCAAATACCAAATGCATCAAAGAATTCTATCTAATCAAAAATAGAATTTCTATGCTATTTGAATCTTTTATTTTTATAAGCATATCTTTCCATTATCTATGAGATAACCAACTCAAAATCACCTATAGCATGCAACATTTTAATTCCATGATGGGTAGTAACTTTTAATCCTAACAAAAAAGCTTCATATTCAGATATATTATTGGTGCATGAAAAATTTAGGGTGAAGGAGTATCCAAAGGTATTCTTTTCAAGGGAAACAAAAAATACCCCTACCCTTGAACCTTCCTTATAGTTGGCCCCATCAAAATACATGGTTCATAAGATTGGTGAATCCATACAACACTCAACTACATGCTTAATCACAATAGACAACTTCTCAACTTCTTGGATAATTAACTCAACTCTAAATATGTTCACACCTATGTCTAAGAAATAAGTAGAATTTTTGTCATTTCCTTCACCCAAAATATAATTGACCCTTGGCTCTCTATCTACTTTAATAGCCTTATCTCCTATGTGAAAAGTTGCATAGGTTAGGTCACATTGTAGGCTACCTCCCATAGCAGTACTCCATTTTCTAGAGAGCAACATCCCATAATGTGGAGGAATATCAACTACAAGGGCCAACATCATCAATTCTACCTCAGGGTATGCAACTAGCTTAAATGGTAAAACACTGATAGTAGCTATAACTAGAACTTCTCTAGCATCCATACCTCTACATCTACCTTGCTTAGTGTCTACTTTCAACCCTATGGCTTCCACTACTTTGAAAGGCACGATGATGTTAGAAGCTTCTAAATCTATCATGTAGTTTTTTAGGGTTTTTCCTTTTATAATCACACTGAGAAAGAAAGGTTCAATATCTTCTATATATGCTACTAATGGATCATCCAAGAACATTTGGGGAATTTGTGATATAATACTAGTATCTTCTACTACCAATGGAGTTTGTTGAATGATATTTTGTTCTACAGTATTGTCATTATTTCCTATCCCTCCCAACCATGACAAGGCTTTTCTTTTATGGTATTCAATTCTAAATAATTTAGATAAAGGTAATTTAACAGTAATTTGTGACAGCATAGAAATCATGTCAATAGGTTCAGATATAGTGGGCTTAACAAGCATACCTTGAGTAAAAATCTTTTGAACAATAGGAATTATTATTTTCTTAATAGTATTAGATCTTGATTTCTTTTATTGCATAATTGCTTTTGTTGTCTCATTTGTTTGGAATTGAACCATCTTCTTTGGTTCCCACTTCTTTGTTCTAATGTCTTTAACTTTAACTATCTCTACATTAGCCCTTTTATCTTCATCTTTCATCTTGTGTGCAATATTATTTATGAATATACTAGACGGCTTCCCAACATCATTATTTATTGTTTGTTTTCTCAAATTATAATTGCTATGCACTTGGGAGATCATCTTTGTAGTGATTCTATCAATCTCCTCTTTAGAGAACATTCTCAAGTTTACATGGCCAACATCATAAGAAGTAACACATACCAGATCTTCATCACAACCTTCATCATATGAGAACACTTGCTGACAATTTAATTGATAGGAAACTCTCCTATTTGCAAGATCACTTTTAGTTTCTTCCAAAATTAGAATCCATACAATCATCACACATGTTGACCATATTACAACTTACATCATCATGGCTTTCTTCTTCCTCCTCCTTATTTTGTGCATTTTGACTTGAAGCAAATGATTGAGCAACCACACAATAATCTGAAGAGTGAGGTGATTGACATATGAGGCACCATGGCACGTCATCATTCATATCAAGAGAGCTTCTTTGCAAAGGATCTAGTGTACCCTTATGTTTTACATTTTGGGCCTAGTTAGGAATTGGTTTACCATCCTTCCATTGAGTGGTATAAGGATAGTTCTACATTTTGAGTTTTTTTTGAAATTGTTGTTGTTCATTGGGGATTTCTCACCAACATTAGGCTTATGTTTAGTAAAAGTAGTTGGGTTCATCTTTTTTAACAAGTCCAATACCTGACCTACTGTAGGTTCTTTAGGCTTCTTAAATGTATGATTTTTATTAATTTCCTTCTTAATGTTAGTCTTGGGGTTGAACAACTTTGGGTCATCTCTCCTACCAAGATTTCCAGATGCTTTCCTATTATCTTCAATATTCATTTCAATTTTCTAAGCATCTCTCAAATTTTTAGGATCTTTATCCCTCAATTGGTAAGTCATCTTCCTATCAAAAGCATTAAAATAGGTTGTAAGACAAACATCCTCATTCAACCTCATAACTTGGAACAATTTGTACATTCCCTTTTGGAACCTCACATTGAGATCAAAAATAGACTCATTAGGGTTCTTCTTGATGTTATTGAAATCATTCAACATAAATATAGCATTAGTATTATTGCAATATTATTCTTTAAATATTTTTTCCAAATCACTCCATGAACTAATGTTGTGATCAGATAATCTTCTGAACCAATCCCTTGCATCTTCAATTATTAAATGAACAAGTAACTTCATCACCACATCCTCATGTTCAACATCAACATCATTCAACATATATATGAAAACTCTTAAGTCCTCTTAACTAGTAACAACATTATTCCCAGAGAACTTGACAACTTTGTCTCACAAATCAAAAGATATAGGGTGTGGGGAACCAGAAATAACTGCAAATGACATTTGTCTATATTTCTCCATGTAGACAGGCTTCTAAAAAATAGAAACATTTGAGGTGCTTGCTACATAGGCTTGGTTGAGAATAACACTTTGAGATTGTTGAGGTTGGATGACAGGGACTTGAGTGCTAATGGTGGATGATGAGATAGGGGCAGATTGAGATATTCCCTAATTTGAAATTACTAGTCCACAAGTAGGTATAAAAGTTGTAGTCAAGGTAGAAAAGTTTTTCCATGAAGCCAATGCAAAATTAGACTTTACGAACTAAATTTTTCTCCTAGTTTTGGTAGCCTTGGCTTCATTCTCAACCTTTTTGAGTTCCCTTACAAGAGCTTCTTTCTCTTTCCTAGCCTTTTCTAGATCTAGATCTAACTTTGAGATAGGGTGTTTTATAGTTTTATTTATTGCTACCTAAGGCTGATATATCTAGATTCCTACAACTTTTCCTTTTCCTTTAGCTATCTATTTGAAAGTAGGTTCTACCTAGTTATTTTGGAAAGGCTTGTAGGGTTGAACTTGGGAAATAATATGTTCTTGTCTTTGGCTTAGAAGCTCTTCTTGTTCATAAACTTTTGTTCTTAGAATATCTATATCTCCAAAGAAATTAGCATGAAGGATTGAAGTTCTTTCTTCTAACTTCTTGTTTTTTTCTTTTGAGGTAGCCATCCTTCTAAGAAAATTATCTCTTTCAACTACAACATCTAGGGTGGCTTTCTCTCTTTCCTTTTCTAGATGAGCACATTTAGCTTCTTCTTGGGAAACCCATTTCTTTAAAATTCCTATCTCTAATTGTACTTCTTTAGGATCTATGGAAGTGGCTTTTGAATTGGCAAGATCATCCAGATCTATAAGATTAGTTTCCACATATGGGACTACTTTGGGATTAAAAGGATCTTCAAATGAACTCCTGAGTCCTAGCCTATCATTCATCTTGACTATCAAATCTAGCCGAGGGGATGATTTCCTATTGGTGACATATTCTTGTCTTGATAGGTTCTTTCATCTCGTAATGGAGTACTAAATATTCCTCCTAGGAGTCTTGTGGTTTCTGATTGAGAGCTGAGTGAAGAAGACTCTCTCCCTACCATTGGTTGGTATTGAGAATTAACTAATACACTACCTCTTGGTTTCTAGGTGGGTTTTGGGTCTACCTTTTTCTTATTCAAGTTCTTCCTACCACCTTGAGGTAAGTTAGTAAGCATTGGTACATTAAGATTGGCTCTTGTGTAAGCTCTTTTGTTTTTCCTTTTGTTAGCCATATTTACTACTTATCAAATCAGCACTAACTTCAAAACCTTGAATGAGTTTCTAACCTATTCTTAGGGAAAATAAACAATAAAATAATTCCTAGCTTTAGGGAAGGGCACAAGATAATATAAGCATATATGAAAAACTAAGGAATCAATCACAAAAATCATAAGATTGCAACTCTTGCTTGAAAGATAGGACACATGAAAGGGTTTTCTATGTCAGTGTACAAATGTGGCATTTGGCTTTCCTTTTCTTTTGAAATTCCCAAGGTTTGTAATTAAAACAAGTCTACCATACACACATTACTAAAACAATCTGACAAACACATACATAGCATGACCAAAGAAAATATAGTTCTTCTCACACGTGTTGCACAACTCCACAATATAGTCACCATTTTCTTGGCGTATTTCAACTACTGAGCAACAAAATCTTAATACCAGGACAATAATACTCACAAATCTAGGAACTAGCCACTTCCCATTAACAATTATGTATGTATATTAGTTGGATCCAACTTAAACAAGACCAAGACTAGTTTTCTACTCTCTAGGCTTTGTAGAACCAAGGTAGGTATACCTAGGGGATGATTAAAGTGAATTCTAATGTATGAGAATCCCTTTAGTTTCATTCTGATTCTCATCTCTTATCTCTTGACATGCACATAGTTTATCCATTACTTGAAATTTATAGATGATATACATCTGTTGTTAGTAGATTTGGGTCATAATTCTCCTTAGGTTAACACATATTTCTAAAAGAATAGTAGCTATCTAAGGCTTAGAGATTAGATGTAAACGAGTGCTAACCCTCTTAAAAACTCTTCAAATGGTAAAATAAAAATGATTTTGATTTCTAGCAGTCATACTTATTCATGATCTCTCTATCTATAGATTGGATTAACTAGATTAGTGCTTTATCTATTGGGATTCATAATCTACTTCAATTTACAAATCTAATTGATTGCATTACAACCAATACTATTAGCAATTCTGACTAGAATTCATTCTTATAGATATCCTTCCTATTACATTGGCAACCCTGTAAAATTCACTAAAGCATCTACTTAACACATTGAATTAATACCAATAATGAATTGACATACAATCTAAATGAATTGAATTTAATTGGATAAGCTTTGCTCACCCAACATCAGAATGAGTAGGTAATAACAATGGAGACAAAATTTAGAAAGAATAGAAATGGGGACAATTCAACTTTGTATTAATCTTCTTTTAAAAATTGTATACAATTGTAATAAGACTCAGAACGACTATAAATAAAATATTAGACCCCTATAACATCAATATATTCACAAGTATTTGTAGAATAAATACATCATAAATTTTTCACTAATAACTCGACTGAGCCATATTCATTATAGACCAAAATTGACAAAGAAATCAAACCCTTCTCTAGCCTTGGAATCTCACTCAAATATAGTGAAATGCAACAAGCTTTGGGCATAGAGAGCTAACATGTGTCAACTTAGACAAAATATATTTATGTTTAGTTGTCACAAAAAGACAAAAAGCTATGTAACAAAAAATCTTATACGTCAAATTATTCTTTTGGTAGGCCCCTTCTTCTATTAAATTTTGAATGCTACAAGTCCCATGATTGGTCTTTAGTTTGTTTTAGTCTTTAGCATATGTAACTATCAAGTTTGCAAACAATTTTTCAAGGTTTGATTCCTACAAATTCACCTCTACTCTAGTGTCTCTACTTGCATCATCATGTACTAAAAAGGTGACAATCATATTTTGTTTCATTTTTGGCACATCATCCATCTAGCCCAAGGTTCTTTCCACATGGGATGGTTTCCCTTCTTTGTCCTCTTCTCTCTTCTAATCTTCAAAGGGTGTATCAATAATCTTTACATCATCATCACCCTCAACCTCTTCCAACTGCTCATCGATAGCAATATCAACCATCTGCTTGTCAAAGAAGGTGCCATCTAGTCAATTAAACTACAACATATCTCTTTGTTTCTTGATCACATATTCTGCCTCTATATCAATACCAAAAAAATCTTATTTTAAAGAATCAAAGAATAATTGGGCTTTCACTACTTCTTCTATTTTGGTTGCCCATCATGCATGTCCCTTTTTGTTTATGACTTGATTCATTCTTAAACAAAATAGATCATCTAATTCTTTAGCCCATTCATCTTTATTTTTCTTATCCAAAGTAAGTGGGAATAAAACAAATTTCTTACTCTTGTACTTACCCAAATAGCTAAAAATTCTTCTTTGTATCTCAACTCTCCTATCATCAAATTATGTGAGATCATGAGCAAGACATTAAGTTATTTCAATCTGATCATGTGAAGACCTTATGAGAAAGTAGCACAAGAATGTGATTTCCTTTCTCCTCTTACTCCACTTATTAACAATAGGTCTCAAGGCCTCATCACTTGCTTTTATTTCAACCTACATGTTTATTCATTTTTTTAATTGATCATAAAACAATGGCCATTCAATTTTATCATTAGATACATGAGAGCCTTTCTCAGCTTGTCTTCATATTGCACATTCAACTCTACATGTAGTGCCCACAACTTGCTCTTCTCTTCTTCAAAATTTGTAGCTTTGTAATATTGTGGCCTTTGTGGAGTATCTGGCATTTCTATTAGAGGAGTGAATTTGAAAGGTTCCACTAGAGGGTGAGGATATGTAATTCTTGGTCTGGAAGACCTCCCCATTACCATATTTTCAAGTTTAATTCTTTTCTAAACTTCTTTATTATAAGCCTCCAAAACTCTTGCATATTTACTCTGTAGTTCAAACATTGCCTTTTTTTCTTTCTGTATAGTAGCCAGAACTAAATGAGATGTTCCAATGTTCATATGTGTAGCCTATACATGGGAGGTATCTGCTACCCTTTTGACATTTATATTGCCAATCATCCCAGTATTATCTGATTGGAAAGACATTGTTTTGGATCCTTTCCCGAGTGACCAAATGTTCAAAGTGGCTTGATACTCACTAAATGTAGTACTTGTGAATTCCTTTTTGTTTTGATCATGTAGGTCCAATTTATTTGAATTAGAATTAAAAACTAGAGCATCTATTATATCCCAACTAGGTAGTAGTAAAATACCTAATGCTCTCACCATTTTTCTCCCTTCATTAGGGGTCAAGCTTTGAAATTCCTTTATCATTTCATGTTTTTTTTGTGTCTAGATGGCTAGCCTTCAATTTATTGCATCTTTCCTCATATTTTCCTATGTTTTTCCTCCATGCAAATCGGTGGAAGGCTCTAGAATTAACAAAACATCATCTGACAAAAATTGATTGCTCTGTCATAGGTTGTAGTTCCCTTCCCTTAAAATCTTCCACTATCAACTCAAGGCTTTTCATAGGGGGTTCTTTGGGGTTTCCCTCATCTAATTCTACTTGGGTAATAAAAATTCCTCCTTAGGAAACTAATTGTTCAATCTATTCTCTAGTGAATTGTTCCTCTCCAATCTGCAAAAGGGATTGTGTAGTTGAATATTCCTCAATGTGAGGAACTTTCTCTTTCATTATTTTTTTCCTCTTGGGAGAGGGATCATCAAGTCTTTCTTTTAAGGAAACACTATTCGATGATATTATTTGTTTTTCCTTATCCATAATAGCCTTATTTTGAGTCAAAGTAATCATGAGTTTATTTATCCTATCTTCCTTTATGTTGGCATTATCTAGACGACTATAATCTTCATCAACACAATTTATAAACTCCAAAATATTGGAGATAACCCTCCACTTTTCTTTCTTGGTTTTTTGTTCCTATAAGGATAACTCATTTCTTATTATGTCCTCAAGGTAATATGGCTCATGTTTGATTTTACCAAGCTTGATTCCATGCCTAAAAGCCAAGTTATAGAATCCCTTGGTATCAGAAAAATGGGAATGAAACACAACCATCTTATACTAGTCTAGTATTTTATAGAGGGATAGCCAATCACCTTTTGTTATCACAAATTGGTGAGCCATATTGCAAGTTGGGAAAATTGACCTTCTTTTCCTTTTCAACAAATAAGTTTCCTCCAATCCTCCTAGCTACCACAAAAACTCAACTACCCCTACCTTTAATAATACCTAGTAGGAAAATACATGTGGAGTTCCTCTAAAACCATAAATCCTAAAAATGCTTGAAATAAAGTATGGGATAATGGCCCCTAATTATGTGATACATTCATACCAATAGGATTATCCATGGGCTTGATAAGACTTACCAGTGACTTAGGAACTCTAATGATTGTCACTTACTAGCCTTTTTCATATCCCATGTAATATTTGCACTCCATAACTGAACTGACAATGCTTCTCCATCCTGTTCTATGTTCAAATTCATCTCCTTACAAAAATATGTTACTCCCTTAAACAAAAACATGTGCATTGGCAAAGAATAATGACCATAAGTTTTCTCTACCTTGCTTGTTGAAATCCCAACTAGGCCTATGTGAATTTCTTCTACTAAATAGGAGGCACAATAAAAAATAACATCAACACCAAAAGAAGAAATCTAAATGATCATATACATAAAATCCTATTCATATTCACTAGAAACTCTATACAAAGTCTTGTATGCCTCTACAACCGAGACATTGAAATGCCTCTTCTTAAAAGGTTCCCTAGAGGAAGTTGTGATTTCAAGTTCCAATTGTGCCTATATGTGCCCTCAGTGCACCCTACCTAATTGCATCCTTCTTTGATATATATTCTTTTTCTAACTCTTGTAGGTCAATGGGCACATGATATTCTATCAGAGGCTCTAGAGCAAATACCTCTTGAATCTCCTGAAGGCTAATTGTGACTAGAGACTCACCATCAACTCACCTTATTACTTTGATTACCTGATCATAATTTTGAATAGCCTCCAGGAGGTCATAATCCATAAAAACACTAGGAACTACTATCTCTCATAAGTCAAAGTTCCAGATATTTGCATGTGAGGAAAATAAATTCTATTTAGAAAACTATTTTTTAAAAACTAGAAGCCTAGTCTAAGAAATCTTGGCATCCCTAACCCAATTCCCTTTATCATATATTCCATTTGCAATCTTGATTCTAGGGTTTAATGAGGTAAACTTTTCTACTTTAATAGTCTCATTTATAGAGTTACAGAGTAATTCAAAAAGGTCATCATGGATATTCTAGGCCAAATAGTCTTCCTAACCAGAGAAAACCTTCTTTAGAGGCATGATGAATATAAGTTCTAGAAAACTAAAGTACTACAAAGAGTATAGAGCATAGGGACTTACTTTATTTTTTGCTTTTTCTCTATAACTCTATTATGCTTTACAAATAAATGGAAATTGTCACACATTTTGATCAAGCCCATCACTAATCCTCACTAATTTCTTCTTTGGATGCCTAAAATCTTGTTCATGTAGGATGGAAATGGCAAGATTTTCCGCAATGTACTCTATTTTTCACTCACACGTAAAGCTTTAATTTCTCATAAATTAATTGTAAGGGAAACAGAGTGGCACTACCTTCTATGTTCAAATTTGTACCATCGATCTCAAAAAATCTAATGATCTAGGAGTGAAAATAGGGATGACTTATCTTGCACTTGCCACACTTGAGGTCAATGTAATGAAATTTCTCCACATGTGCTTTTCCTTCACTATTGGCATTACAAACTATACCCACTAATCCTTGAGGACACGTGTTGCCAAGTTGCTACATCATTATGCATAAAGAGTGACCATGTTGTCTATGCAACATACTGACAACCATTGATTCCATCTCCATCTGACGATAGACATTTAATTCATTGTTCAATACAACTATGGTGGATTCCCTTTTGATTCCCTTTGATTGTTGTGTCACTAGCCTTAAAAAGAAAGCAACTCCCCATAGCGAGAAAGTGATAACTATTTATTTGATCTTGATCTTAAGACAATGAATCTATAGTAAATTTCATTTAACTCAAGGTGGGTCCCCACATGCTCAACCTTTAGTTTCCATGTTGCATTGATTAAATAGTGTGCAATTCTCCATAGCGATAAAGTGATGATCATTAATCTAATTTAATCCAATGATCACAATCTCTCATCTACTCTTCTAAATTGGGTGTGGGTCTATGTCACTGATAACTTGGAATTTCCCTATTGAACTGGTAGATAATTTATTATTCTAATTCTTATTGTGACATCACATGATTGGGCCTAGCCGTGTTTCAGATTTTTAGGTTAGGTGATATGTTTCCATTAGCAAGGCGCAAGGATTTTTGGTTGCAACATACCAACCTCTTGTGTTCTTAAAATTTTTGGCACATACACATTTCTCTAAAAAATGCCAACATGTCCATCATTATTACACATCTCATTTTAATCAGAAGATTGTTGGGACCGACAATTTAAAATCACTGCCGCATAACAAATTCTGTCAAGTCAATGTGTCACTACCATAATAAATACCTCTGACAAAGAAATAAAAGCACACATCCATATTACCAATTGAGACCTTTATGCTCACTGTTGCTTTCAAAAACTGCCATCCTTTTTATTTTTTGATAAGGTGCTATGTCTCTAGTAGCAAGGAGCATGAATTTTCTAGTCGTGACATAACACCTCATTAGAAACAAAAAAACTTTGGTGATGCCACTTTTAACTCATTCTAATTGGTCCCTTCTATTGGATACAATTGTCTAATTTTGTTTTTTCTTTGATGTTATACAAATATCATTTTAGTTTTCAATTAGTGCTTACCAAGATCACTTGGTCAGCAAGATAGTTTTCCTTGTTTACCAAGCATTCCTAAAGATCACTTTGCGAGGACATTGTCTACCAAGCTCACTTGGGTGTCGAAGGAATTCAAGCAGGAAACAATGTTAACCAAGTTCACACGATTATCAAGGACATGTTGGATAGATTCAATGTTCACCAAGTTTACTCAGTTGCTAAAGGATATTTTTGTAAGTTCATAGTGTTAACCAAGCTTTTGTTCATTAAAACAAGAAATTGTCTTAGAACTAGTGTTTATGGAGCAGGGTCAAGCAATGAAGGATTTTGTTATTTTGGCATAAGAAGCTTAATTATTTTAAGCATTATTTCTAGGTGACTATGGTGATAATTATTGGTTACTGTAATTTGAATTTGAGCTGACTTGACAATTTGGATGGTATAAATGAAAGGTCAAGTTGAGATTTTTATTGTGTGTGCAAGTGTATTGATTGAATTGAGAAGGAAAGAGTGAGAGAAAACTTGAAGGATAAGTAGGTATCCTTGTGGAGTAGAAAAGTGTTATTCAATCAAGAAGGATCAAGTATGAAGCAAAATAAAGATCTACAATTAGAAATTTAGTTGCATCACAATCAATTCATTTCATTGTTACTCTTTAACCATTGTAGCAGTGATTTAAAATCTCTTAATAGAGTTGGTTTAACAGCTAATTGAAAATCCTCTAATAGGGTGATAGTTCCATTGAATTTTTTAAGACCTCTTGTAAAGCCACTCCTAATAGGGTGATCAAATTCTCTAAAAAGGTCACACCTAATAGCCTATTTTGTAACCTTTAACCAGGTTGGCTCCTAACAAGGCTCACTTCAAAAGAGTGAAAAATAGTAACTAGTTACATTGGTAGTTTTTTCCATATTGGGTTTCCACATTAAATCCCAGTGTCTCATGTGTTCATGTTATTTCTCTTATGCTTGAAAATTAATTACTGTTAATTTTTTAAGATTGGCTAAAAGTAAATCACATTGTCCATTTTCCAAGTTACATCATTTTTTGTATGTTTATCAAATAGCAACAATTAGATTTCTCAGTCTAAATTTTATTGTTGAAATCTAAGGGGTATATGATTTATTTTAGTGGTAACTAATTCAACCATGCCCCCCCCCCCCCCCCCCCCCCAGTTACTCCTTCTATATTTCCAATGATGGGTATTAGAGCGTTTGGTGCTTGTAGGAAAGGTTTAAAGGACCTAAGCTAAAGATCAGGATGTCTTACAAGAGAGAGATTCCAAAGCTAAGCAGAGACAAATTTTCAATATGGTAGGGACTCATGAGACTTCATCTAGCCTCCATTACTAATTTAGGCTTGAAATACCTTGATGAAGTAGACACAATCACTACTGGTACATTACCTATTGGAGATATTGTTAAGAAAAAGAACCACAATAGCATAATGATTGATATTGCATTTTCTCTTAGCTATGATGAATTTGATGAAATCAAGGACTACAAAACTACTTTTGATATGTGAAACAAGATAATGAAAATCTATGGTGGTGATGAAAATGTAAAGAGAGCCAAAGCAGAAAGCCTTAGAGGACAATTTGATAAATGAGAATGAGAGAAGATGAAAATGTTGCCAAGTATGTCGAAAGAATCAAAGCTAGTGCCAATGCAATTAGAGCTTCTGGAGGAGAAATCAAGGAAGAAATTGTTGTAAGTAATGTCCTCAAAAATTGCTTCCTATCTACGCATTTAGAGTATCTTCTATTCAATAAAAGAGGTGTGAGCCAAATCATGAGATAAGTTTGGACGCCTTAGTAGAAAGATTGATAAATTTTGAGCTAGACAACTATGATAGTTATGTTTCAGGTTCCAAAATATTGAATTTGCATTTGAGACCAAACATTCACTCAAAAAGAAAGGAAAGAAAATAAAGGAAATTTAGTAAGAAAGTGAAGAGGAATTAGAGGAAAGTTTTAACAATGATCTTGAAGTTGTTGAAGCCTTACTTGCAAAGAAATATTCTAGAAGTAGAGCAAAATAAAAAGGTAAAGATCACCTAATCTATTTTTCATGTGAAGAAATTGGTCATATTTCTACCAGGTGCCTAAACAAAGAAAGCAAGGATGAGAAGAAAAGTCACAAGAACAATGGCTAGAAGGATTTCAAAAATCACAAATCATACAAGGCCAAAGGTAAGAAGACTTGTTTTATGGCTAAAGATTCTAACAATAGTGAGGATGAAATAGTATACATTGCTATGAAAGATGAATCTAATGAAGAAGAAGATAAGATGGCTCTTATCTCTTTTATTAGTAAAAATGACACATGGATCATAGATAGTGGATTTTCACATCATATGACTGGAGACAAAACAAATTTTGAACACTTTGAAGACTATGAAGGTGGTAGTGTAAGATTTGGAAACAATAAATCTTTTTGCATAAAAGGGAAAGGCCAAATCTCATTAACCAAAGAACTTGTATGTAAAAATGCCTATTGGATTGAAGAACTGAAACATAATCTACTAAGTGTGGCATAGCTAATCAACATTGGATTCAAGGTAGAATTCCTGCATGGCAAGGAAAGACTATTGGATGACAAAGGTAATCTAATTGGATCAGGCAAACAAACAAGAGGTAATCTATTTTATCTTGATCTTAGTGATTGTTCATGTTTTATTGCTCAAATGGAAGAAAGTTGGTTATGGAATGGAAGATTATATCATGTAAAATTTGATAATATGTTTAAGGTAAGAAAATTTAGAAAGTAAGAGGTATTCCTAGTTTGAAAAAACTAGATGTTGGTTTCTGGAAAATTTGTCAGATTGGTAAAATGGGAAAGACTAGTTTTAAGAGGAAAAACTATCAATATGAAGATGTCTTGGAAATTGTGCATACTAAGATATGTGGACCCATTCAATAGAAATTTATAGTGGAGAAAATTTCTGTATTCTTTTTGTTGATGACTATTCCAAAATGATGACTATTATGTATCTTAGAGAAAAGTCAAAAGCATTTGAAAAATTCAAATGGTATCTAGCAAGAATAGAGAAGGAAATAGGAAAAAGATTGAAATGCCTAAGATTAAATAGAGGTGGTGAATTCATCTCCAATGAATTCAACAAATTTTGCATTGAAAGAGGAAATAAAAGATAGGTATTAGACCTTGGTACTCTTGAGTAGAATGGAATAAATGAAAGAAGAAATAGATCCATCATGGATTGTGCAAGGACTCTAATGATTAAAAAGAACATTGCTATCAAATACTGGAAGGAAGCAATCAGCACTCTAGTTCATACTTTGAACTTATTACAATTGAAGGACTCATATAAAACTCCCTATGAATTATGGTATGGCTACAAACCCAATGTAAGTTACCTGAAAGTATTTACAAGTAAATGTTATATCTTGAAATAATCTAGAAAAGGAAAGTTTAATGTGAAAGGTGATGAAGGTATATTCTTAGGATATTCTTGTAGAAGTAAGGCGTATAGATGTTTGAATTTTTCTACTCATAAAATCATAGAAAGTGCACATGTGAGAATTGATGAATTTGCAAAAAATATTGAAGAAGAAAGAAAAAAGGAACTAGAACATTACAGAAGATTTGTTCACTTTAATCCTGATACGTTTCCAGACACATCTATCAATAAGGAGACTTCACCTCCTAAGTCTTCCTTAGTTAGCAAGTTGCAAGAATGATGCAGGAGCATCCAGAGGTATAAGGGCAATCCTGTGTCACCCAAAACAAAATGTACTTAGACTTAGTTTTTGTTTCATGTGTTTTCATTTTTGGATACCCATTTGGGTCAAATAAAGGTTCCAACTCTCACAGTTCCACTATCAGTGTGTTAGAAAATCTAGAAAAAATAAGAGCATGTAATTGGGCCATCATTTTGGTAAACTAGAAGGTGTGAATTGGCTAGATGAATATAATTATGATTCAGAGCATTCCAAAAAAAGAATCAGGTCAAAAGGCCCCACGGTTTGAAAGTTATTGCAGTTTTTCAAGTTTTGGAGACCTCCTAAGAGTGCTTCAAAGTCAGGTTAGGGGCATTAAAATGACCTCAAAAAAGGCCAAAAAATGGGGGATGAGCAAAACTATCCATAGGGCTATAGAGTGCTTTGAGAGCTTTCCGAAAATATAAACGGTTCTTCAATCGAAGCTACGGTTCAAAAGTTATGCCTCCCGAAAGTTCGGTTACCATTTCTGGATTCTTCTAGATTTGCGCTGACTTCTAATGCAGCTTTTGGAACCTTCTATTTGGTCGGTGGATGCCTACTAGCACTTTCTAGAATTTACTCCTAGTCCTTAACCCTCTGGGGTCTACTGAAGGAGATTTTTGGCATTGTAAAAGGCAGTTCGGAGTGGAGTTTGAGAGGAGGTACTGAAAGGAGAAATTATCTCTAGATTTATGCTATTGTAAGCCCTTAGGGGATGATTTGAAGTTTATTTTATCTGTACTATTTGTACTAGCTTTTTTTCTTAGTTAATATAATTTCCCCTTTTCTATTGTGTCCTTTTTGTTCTTGGGTTGTGTCTCCATTAAAGAAGTTCAAACCAAGTAACAAGGATTTAAGTTAAATTTTGAAGCTACCAAGCCAATGCTTACTGAATCTAAGAAACTTGAGCCAAAAGTTGAAATTCAAAATGAATGTAGTGCAATTCATTAAAAAGGAAAAGAACCTATATTGGCCAAGTATGTCAGAAGACATCATGCACCTGATCAAATTATTGGAGATAAATTAGAAGGTACTATGACAAGAAGTAAGCTAAAAGGTAAATGTCTACTTGCTGATTTTGAACCTAGAAATGTTGAAGATGTATTCAAAAATGAAAGTTGGATTGAAGCTATGAATGAAGAAATAGAACAAATAGAGAAGAAAAAAACTTGGACCCTTGTTCCTAGGCCTAAAGATAAAAATGTGATTGGAACAAAATGGGTATTTAGAAACAAGAATGGCATGTAAATGCTACTCTCAAGAAGAAGGAATTGATTCTGGTGAGACTATTTCTCTTGTTGCAAGATTAGAAGGTGTTAGGGCTCTTCTCTCATATGCTACTCATAGAGGATTCAAAGTATATTAGATGGATGTTAAATCTACATTTCCCAGTGGTATATTTGATGAAGAAGTCTACATTGAACAACCACAAGGTTTTGTTGATCCAGACAAAAGGGACATGGTCTGTAAATTACAAAAAGAATTGTATGGTTTGAAATAAGCTCCTAGAGAATGGTATAAATGGTTGCACACCTACCTTATAGAGATTGGTTTTTAGAGAAATAATGATAGTAGTAGTTTGTATATCTAGGAAGGACAAGATAATAAGATTGTATTGGTAGAAATATTTGTGGATGACACCCTATTCATAGGAAATGATGATCAATGAAAATAATTTTTAGAATAAATGAACAAAGTGTTTGAAATGTCCATGTTTGGTGAGGTAAAATTCTTTGTTGGATTATAGATACAAAAAAGAAATAATGGTATCTACATTACTCAATCTAAGTATATCAAAGAGATACTCAAAAAGTTTGGAATGGAAGATTCTAAACTAGTTGGAATCCCCATGTGTACTGGACTAAATATTACCAAAGATGATGATTTAGAAGAGGTAGATCAGACCTTATATAGATCAATGATTGGAAAATTATAGTATGTAGTTCATACAAGTCTTGATATTGCTTTAAAAATTAGGATAGTGGCAAGATTCTTAGCTAAACCCAGAGAAAATCATATGATGGCAATCGAAAGAAATTTGAGATATCTGAAAAGTACTGAAGAATAATGTTTATGATACAAACTATAAAGAAACTTAGACCTAAATGTATTCACTGATGCTGATTAGGGAGCATATCTTGATGACAAAAAAGGGACAAGTGGTGGAGCATTCTTTCTTGGAAAAAGATTGGTATCTTGGACAAGCAGGAAGCAAAAATGTACATCCCAATCTATAGCAAAACCTAAATATGTTACAATAGTAGTGAATTGTTCTAACATTTTTTGGTTTAAATAGTTTTTGGAAGGCATGTTAGTTGAGATCAAAGAACTAGTTGTCATATATTGTGATAACACCAGTGCATTTAACATATCAAAGAACCCAATGATGCATTCCAAAACTAAGAACATTGCTATAAAATATCATTTTGTTAGAGAACTGGCATAGTAAAAAGAAATTAGATTGAAATATATTCACACAAAAGAATAGATTGTAGATATATTCACCAAGACATTACCTAAGGATGCATTCCTATATCTATAAGGTAACTTAGGGGTCATTCCCCTATTTGAAGCTCACTAAATAAAGTTTTAGTGATGTATCAATAGGAACCAAGTTGAAGATCATTCAATTGATGTAGCATAGTCAAAAAGAATATTGCATATGAATCAATACTTAAGATACATTGATACTAATTTGGTATGTGTTGTCTTTGGCATGTGTTGTCAAAGAGGGAGAAGATTATTATCATATCTTTCTGAAAAAAATTTATATCCTTTTGAGGGAAAAGTATACTATCATATAAGTTATGTAATTCCTTCGTAGAGGGAGATTACTATATGAAAGAGAAGAAGTTTTTGGTGAAATTCTAAGAGGGAGAAACTTTCTATTAGAGAAAGTCTTGTTCTCAAATTTCATTATGCTATGACATGTTGTGCTACCATCAATGCCAAAGAGGGGGATTGTTGGATACAATTGTCTAATTGTGTATTGTCTTTGATGTTACACAAATGTCATATTAGTTGTCAGTCAGTGCTTACTAAGCTCACTTCGTCAACAAGACAATTTTCCTTGTCTAACGAGCATTCCTAAAGATTACTCTACGAAGATAGTGTCTACCAAGCTCACTTGGGCATTGAAGGAATTTAGGCAGGAAATAGTGTTAATTGAGTTCATATGGTTAGTGAAGAAAAGTTGGATAGAGTCAGTGTTCACCAAGTTCACTCAGTTGCTAAAGGATATTTTTGTAAGATTGTAGTGTTAACCAAGCTTCTATTGGTTACCACAAGAAATTGTCTTAGAACCAATGTTTACATAGCAAGGTCGGCCAATGAAGGATTTTGTTGTTTTGGCATATGAAGCTTAATTATTTTAGTTGTTGTTTCTAGCTAGTTATGGTGATGATTATTGGTTATTGTAATTTAAATTTGAGCTGAATTGATAATTTGGATGGTATAAATGAAATGTCAAGTTGAGAATTTTAGTGCATGTGCAAGTGTGTTGTTTGAATTAAGAAGGAAAGAGTGAGAGCAAACTTGAATGATAAGTAGGTATCCTTGTGTATAAAAGTGATATCTGATCAAGAAGGACCAAGTATGAAGTAGAATAGAGATTTATAATTAGTAATTTAGTTGCATCACAATCAGGTCATTTCATTGTTACTCTTTAACAATTGTAGAAGTGATCTAAAATCTTTTAATAGAGTTGGTTTAACAACCAATTGTAGATCATCTAATAGTGTGATAGTTCCATTGAATTGTTTTAATACTTCTTTCAAGGCCACTCTTAATAGGGTGATTAAATCCTCTAACAAGATCACACCTAACAATGTGTTTTGTAACTTTTAACTAGGTTAGCCCCTGATAGGGCTCACTTTTGAAGAGTGAAAAATGATAACTAGTTACATTGGTGGTTTTTCCCATATTGGGTTTCCACATTAAAATCTTGGTGTCTCATGTGTTCATGTTATTTCTCTTATGCTTGCAGATTAATCACTATTAATGTTTTAGGATCAGCTAAAAGTAAATCACACTCTGCATTTACCTAGTTACAACCTTTTCTATGTGTTTATCGAATAATAGTAGCAATTAGATTTCTTAGTCTAAATTTTATCGTTGATGTCTAAGGGATTTGGGATTTATTTTAGGGGTAATTGATTCACCCCCCCACCTCCTCCCCCTCTCAGATACTCCTATATTTCCAACATGATCTCCAGTATTGATAACTTAGACATTAAGCATGTCACCAAACTTTCAAAATAGTGAAGATTTCTTGCACCGACCCTCCACTTTAAAAGACCACCAGTCCATTTCATAGTAGTCACTATGTCACATGCATTAAAAAACTTGCATTTCCTCTATGTTACATAATGACTACTGTAGATCTTATAAAAATTAGATGATACAAAACACTTTGACATCAAGCACTTGGTAAAGTGGAAAATTTAAAAGGATCCAAAGGAATATTCAAAATTTTAAAAGCCTTAAACTCGATTAAAATTTGAAAAACCATAAGACCTAATATGTTTAATTGGACACAAAACTGAGGGTTTGATGGGGTTTGTTTGTAGTATTTTAAAATTGCAGAGACAAAAAATCAAAACCCTAGGGAGAAAACAACAGATCTTTTTCTGATTTTTCATACCTAGAACTAGAAGAATTGTTTTTGTAAAAATCAAACCAATAGTAAGATCCCTATGGATATGGAACAATTGATGAAGAACCTCAAAGAAGCTCTTGAACAAATTTATCTCCTTACTAAAGAAAAAGATAAGCTAAAGTATAGATATGAAGGCTCTGAAGAATACATTGGTTAGTTGAAAGAAAAGATTGAGCATCTGAAATACAAGCTTGAATCTATTGAATCTAGAACTACTAATGATGACTATTCAAAGTTGAAGATAGAGTACAAAATCTTGAAGCATGAATTGAAGATTAAAACTCTCTTAGCAAAGTTGAATCTGATTTGAAGATTGAACATATAGATTTGAGAGAAAGTCTAGGAAAGAAAACATTTGAGTTTGAAACATTGAAAGAAGATCATAAAGAACTCCATAAGTACAATACTATTGTGAAATGAGAATTGACACAGTGCAAATTGTAGCTTGAGAAACTTTATTCTAGCAGAGAAAATATTGATGATTCTATGTCTATACAAAGAACTTCTTATGAAAAGATTGGTTTTGGTTATTTAATTAACATGTCTATAGAGAAACTTGATATGGATCAGGTCCAAAAGAAAAAGACAAATCTACTGATAAGATTGATTCTAGTAAATCTTTTGAAAAACCTAAGGAAATCGCCCAAATAAATGAAGTTAAAATTTTGGATGAACCAAAGTAATTGGAAACTCCCTAGGCAACTAGATATGAATTTAGAGGTAAGTTTTTATTTATTTAATGAGATAGGTCAAATGGAAATAGATTATACTAACAAGTCATTTAATCACATTAAGGACTTTTATTGTCAAAATTGTCATGGTATGGGTCATAATGCAATTAATTATAGGAAACCTAAGTATGATAATGATAGAAGACATAGTAGAATGTCTAGAAATACTAAACCTATAGATAGAAGAAGATTTAAAGAAAGGATGATAAGAGAAAGAAGATCTTATGATGCCAAAAGATAGATAATGTGTTATAAGTGTAACAACTTAGGACACATTGCTTGGAAATGTCATGCACCTGATGATTACTAGAATCCTAGAAGCAAAGCACTTGTATGTCAATTTTTCAATAACTTCAGACACACAACAAAGTACTACAAAATGGATAGAAACTTTGGAGATGGAAGAAACAATGGGAGAAACTTCAAAGCCAAAAGGAATGATAGAAGGAACTAGGAAAGGAACTCTAGAACTAATATAAGAAATGAAGAACAAAGAAACATTGTTAGTGAACTCTGAGAAGAATTTAATGAAGCATTCATGAAAGGAATATATATCTCAAAAGAAAAGTTAGATGATGATGAGATAGAAAGATCAATAAAGTTGAATTAAGCTTGTCTACAGCATCAGAATTTGATAATTTCAGTTAGAGAATTAATTAGAGGTAGTGAGGTTGGGAAAAGGTGTATCTAGTTATGTTTAGATGGTACCTAAGCTACTTGTTTTATTTCGAGCTCATCTAAATAAGTTATGATGAAATTCATAGTTACTAGTATTACAGTAAGAGTTGATTCTATAATAGAAGATGAAAACTAGATTTTTGTAGAGATTTTCATGATGCAAAGTTTTGAGGATGATTTTCATGATGAAAAGAGGCTATAGTAAACCTTGGGTGGCATTTAAAGATTGGACAAATGATTTTGGATAGTTTTTTTATTACAAAATGAAAATTTGTGAAGTACACAATTAATGTAGTTTCAAGTTGATGAATAAATGGAGAACAAAATTGATTTTACTTCATTGCAAACATACTCAAAGTGAATAGAATTCTAAAAGTGGCTTTTTGGAGTGATTTCGAAGCAAATCCTATTTTTGGAAAGAGCTATTTTATCATTTTTCTACAAAATTTGTTCATTAAAAGATTTTTTTGATGAGAACTATGGATATGTCAATTATTTACAATGTTGAGAATGAAGATAGACCTAAGTTTAAGGTAGTTTCCACAAAACCTAGTGAAGGAAACCCTAACTTTGCATTTTTTACCACTCCAAACAACCTAGTCTATCTAGAAGATGTAGAAAACTATTTAAATTGAAATTTTTAGTCAATTGGTAGTGAGTATATGAATAAGGATATTGAATTGGTCTTTAGCCAAGACATGACAGTGAAGGCTATATTTGAACATTTAAGTGAATTGGGCTTGTATAAGTATCATTTATACCATGAACTAGATACAAATGAATGGACTCAAATATTATTGAGTAGGATTCATGATGGAAAACTATGGATGCTAGATAATGTAGTAGACATCTCGGTTGACCTTATTCATGAGATAACTAGACTTAGCAAACAAGGCAATGTAATCATATGAGAGAAACTAGTTAAGAAGAAAGTAGAGAGTTACACTAAAGTAGTTTACAATGGGAAGGCTATGATAATCAACTCCATTAAGTAGGATGATGTGAGATTTCTTAGCAGAATAATACCTTATTCAGTTTGTGCATGTTCTAAGATAGATGAACTTTTAGTGGGATTTATATATGCAACTTACAATATTTGTGTTCAGAAAGAAAAACTGAATTTGAGTGAAATTTTGAGAATACAACTCTTGAAGAACCATAAAAAGAGTAAGAGGACAAAGAATGGTGTATTTAGATTCCAATCATTGATAAATCACATATTCTTTCCTGCGCTAAAGATATTTACCTACTTGTTAGTAACAAATACAATGAATAGTGATAGATGCACTATGGAGAAGATATCAGAGGTATGAAGAAGACACCCTATAGAAAAGGTATTGAACAATGGAAATTTGATTATGAGAACATTTCAAAATGAGATGAAACAAAGGTTTAGGATCTCACTTACAACTGTGGATAGGTTCAAGGAAGACATATATATTTTAATTGATACTGACTATACATACATTCAAGCAGTAGAACCTTGGGAAACATTTTTAGATCCTTTGAGCTATGAGTTGAGTGATGATGTTGTAGTTGGCTACATTGATCTATTATTGAATTCTAAGAAAGATATGGTAGAATATAGATTTGGAATGTATGATGAGATTACACAACATGCTCATCAAGCAACCTTGGAGAAGGCATTTCACAAGAAGGTTGAGTCAATAATGAAGAAGGCATTATCTAAGGTCAAAATGGTAGAAAGTGAGTCTGAGGCCATGCGACAGACTATCAATCAAGGTGTATTGAATACACAACCATTCTTAGTTTCAACTACTGAGACAACTTCAGTAAAAAGTACACCATATGCAGTAATATCCAATGTCTAAACCAATGAACAGAAGAGAAGATCAAATAGAAGTGTCAAAAAAAACTAAGAGAGTCAAACATATGGCTAAAGGACCTAGCAAGAAGCAAAAAACATTTTTGAGGAATAGGAAACAAAGAAATATAACAAGGTTACTCCACCTAAGCAAGAAACATGCAAAGATCAACAACCATGAAAGCTAAAGATTGAGAAGATTAACACAATGATTTCCAATGAGGGAAACTTTGTTCAGATGAACAAATTTCATGATCTTTATAATAAATTGAGAAGGATTAGATTGATAAATCTATTGTAAGACATATCATTGCAAATTATCTAATTATGAAGGATATAAAAGGAGTAGTGAACTAGAAAGTCTAAAAGAGATTCATAGGAAAGAAGACTCCAACAAGAGAAGAAGATCGTGAACTTTAGAAGTCTATGCTAAGGATAATCTATAAGACTGATGAGGAAAATGAGAGAAAGAGATTTCTAAATAACCTCACACCATACTTGAGAAATAAGATTAGTCCATTCTTATTTATGGTTGGTGAGAAGGATAAATTGACAAAGGAGACTATAGTAGCTATCTGCCAGATGTTGTCAAAATCGTAGAAAGCAACTCCTCCAACTCATAGAACCACAAAAAATTAGTTAGTAGTGATACTATGAAGATTGATCAAACCAATGTTACAATAAACATTGATGATACCAATCAATTTGGTGGTTCCAAACCAAATGTACCTAATACTAAAGACGATGAAGAAGAGTTAAACCAAATATAGGAGGAAAAGAGGCTAATAGAAATTGAAAAGTAGAAGATAGAAAAAGCCAAGAAAAAAATACTTGAGGATGAAAGAAAAGGAAAGGAAGATGAAGATAATAGGAGAATTGTGGAAGAAGAAATGAAAAATAAATATAGGGAAGAAGAGAAGAAAATATTAGAAGAGAAGAAACAAAGAGAGGAAAAGGAAAGGAAAGAAGAGGAAGAGAGGAAAGCTAAGGAAGTAGCAAGTAAAGAGATGGAGGATGAGACTAAACCATCTATTTCATCTACTCTACTCTCTCTCGATAGTTTGGCCACTAATGATGATGATCAGACTAATCTAATTTTATCCTTATCCAAACTCCTATAGAAAAATAAGAATGTGAAGAGTTTGTAGAAATCATTTATGAAAGTAACTAGTAGATTGTGTAGTACTTTGATAGTACAACATACTAAGTTAGATACCAAACTAGGGGCTTAGGTAGTGCTAAAATATTTTGATGAAGAATTTACAAATTTGTTGACTATTATAGAGGCAAAACCTCAAATTTCCTCTAATGCTAATTTGTTTAGCACCATTTAGCAAAATATCAAGAATGACTTATTCAACCTTGATACATGCATCAAAGAACCTCAAAAATGTCACCTAGAAGGGAAAGCTTTGTATGTTAAGTTTACCTTATCATACAAATTGACTAAGGATTTTGACAGTCAGTTAGAGGCAAAGATGAATGAGCTAGAGGCTTTATCTAGCCTGATCCAACACCCATCTAGAAAAAGTTGATGATTTTAAGAATCAAGTTGCTAGTACTCATAGTGAGATTAGGAAACTAGAACTTCAAGAAGAGAAGATATTGAAGAGAACATCTAATTTTAGAGATTCTATTCCTCTAAAGTTATCATTTGTTCAAAAGTAGCTAGAAGAATGTGTCAAGGCTAAAGACACATATACAAAATTTTTGTATTCAAATATCAATGTAGATGATATTGTATCATATGCATTATATGCAATTCTCACATCAACAGAGTCTACCAAAGAAAAATGGAACAAAGGTATGGATAGTTTGAAGTCTATTTTTGATGATTGCATGAAGATTATTTCAAGATAAAGGAAAGGACAAGCAGTTTCAACAGTTTAGCATAAATCTTGACATTTTGAGACCTTTTTCATTGATGTCAAAGGGGGAGTAATAGAAGAAGAAAATTGGAAAGAAGAAAATTTGGATAGTAAAGGGGAGATATACGTGTGTAGTATGAAGTATATTGTAGGGGGGAGCATTTTTGTAAAGTTATTTGTTTTGATAGTTTGTTTTTGTTACTTAGCCAATTTTCCCTATTTTGTTACCATCAATGCCAAAGGGGTAGATTTTTGACAATTGGCTAATTGAAATATATAATTATTTTCATTAATGGAAAAACATGGTGTACATGTTGACAAGAAACCTCAAAAACAAGGATACTTAGTGTTTTCTTATCAGAAAATTGTCAAAGTATAGAATTTGGTTTACAATAGTGTATTATCTTGCTTATACATGTTGTATACATCATATTATGACAAAAAAGGTTACATGCAGACAATATGCATGTTGGTGATAATGTGTATAACCTTGAAATTTTGTACAAACTACACAAAATAGGTTCAATCATGTTTTGATGAAGCGAGACAATGGAATTGGAGCAAATAATTGTTTTGGTTACAAAACAATTACTTGTCCAATTAGGAACGAAATCCTAGACGTTTACTCTAACTTGAAAAAGTGAAATGTGGTGTTAGCCAACTCAACAATATTTTATATAAAGGCATGGTATTTATGCAAAGAACTTCTTGTGATAGGAAGTGTGCAAGCTTATGATTATGTGATTGTGAATTGCAAAGTGAGTGAACTTTTGTGAAAGAAATATATGGGAAGTTTTGTATGAACTATTTGGTGAGATGAGATTGAGATAAAGATCAAAGATTGATGATGAAAGGAAAATAATAATAGATTTCTTTATTGAGTAGTGAGCTCTTCATGTAGTTGAAATTGCATGTTTGGGTAGTGGGTTCATCTTGCATACATTATTCCACAACTCCTAATAGGGTTGGATCTTCTAATAGGGATTCAAAGTCTCCTAATAAGGACTGTTACACTAAATTTTCACATTGAATACTAACAAGGTCCATCCTCTAACAAGGAACATGCATATTAGTATATTATCTAGTGGGTATCATCCCCACTAGTGTCTTCCCTTGGCTAGGGTTTTCTTAGTTAACAAAATATGGTATCATGAATTGCCTTTGTGCATTGTTACTATTACTATTCAACATTACTTTATTTCTTTGTTATGCATGGTTTAAAGTAAGTAATAATATCTAGTTGGAGACTAAATTCAGTTTTTTCTTACAATAAGAGCCCCACACTAGATCCTTGTTGTGTGAAGGAACCATCGAAGAACATCAACCAAGTTTGGTGCATTAGCATTAGAAGTGATTCATTAGGGAAGTCAATGTTTAGAGGAAGAAGACTCAACATTGGTTCTTTTGCTAATGAGTCAGTGATTGGTTGTCCTTTGATAGCCTTTCTTTCAACATATTGAATGCCAAACTTTCTTAAGATTAGGACCCACTTAGCTAACCTTCCGATTAAAGTTGCCTTGCTCAGTAAGTACTTTAGTGGATCAATTTTATCAACCAGTCACATAGTACAAGTGAGCGTGTAGTGTATCAAATTTTGGTAAAAAAAGATGAATTTCAAGAAAGTCTTCTCAATGATACTATAATTTTTTTCATAAGAAATTAGCATGCAACTTAAGTACTAGATATCTCTTTCTTTGTTATCATTGTCTTCTTGAGCTAGCAAGATACCAAGAGATGATTCTATCACTTAGATGTACAAAATGGGAGGCTTCCCATAGATAAGAGGCATAAAGATTAGTGGTTTAGTGAGGTATTTCTTTATCTATGTTAGACTCTTATCACAATCTTGGCTCTTGTTGATTTTATGCCTTTATGTAAACTCTTGGTAAAAGGTCTGTGACCTATCTACCAATTGTGAGCTAAATTTGAGAATGGATTATAGTCTTCCCTATAAGCCCCTCATCTGACTAATATTATGGGGTGGAGGCATGTCCATGATCACTTCAACTTTCTCTTGATCAAAATCAATTCCATTTTAGAGAGACAATATAATCAAGTGATTCCCCAGATGTTACACCAAATGCACATTTCTTGGGATTAAGTCTCAGACTAAATTTCTCCATATGATCTAGGAGGAGTCCCAAATCTTGAGGGTGAGTGTTGTATTTTGCACTCTTAACAAAGGTATCATCAACATAGTCCTTCGTGGTCTTATGCATCATATCATGAAGAATTGTAGTAACTGCCCTCTAATATGTGTGTTAGCATGTATGTTGATCCTATAGGGAGTATTGTAGAACATTGACATGATGTATAACTATGTTTGTCATTGATGGTAACATAGTAATAAGTTAGTACAAATTGTTAGAGCAAAAAATTATGATTTTTGTATTAAGGAAAATCCATTTCATATCTACCTATTCCTCATTACCAGCATATAATACAACATGTATGTGACATGTGAGCAAGTGTGTAGAACCTAAATTGATAGTGTATGAAAGATATTGATGATTTATAGAGAACTATAGGGAAATAGAGCACTAGGAAAATAGTTTCTATTGTATGATCGATATAGCACATTTTATTTGGAATGAAGGATTGTGTAGTTAACTAGAGGTATTACACTAACCACTGACAATTTCAGCAAGTGCACAGCTATAAAAGTCACATGTGTGAAAGTTTGTGTATAACTGTGAGCTAAAAAAATAATTAAATGTGTATTTTATTTAATTAACTTATAATAAAGTATGGAGCTAACTCAAGGAATTAATGTTGAGTGTGGCATAAAGGAAATATGTTTTCTAAGTTTTAGAGGTCATCATTGGAAATTAAGAAGTAAATAAGACTTGTGGATTATGAAGTAGAGGAGCAAAGTAATCTACTAATGCGTAGCCTCAAGGGTTACTATTGATGGGTTCTAGATCTGATTGCATGATTTGAAGGTAAAGGAGTCTGGTGTACTAGATAGAGGAATATGTGAAAGATTATCTCACATCTATTCTTTTGAAAGGAATACTATCAAGATCAATTAGACAGTGGGTTCATTGATTTGATTCTAAAGTTGTTTGTATAGTGGGTTCAGCTACCTTCTACAACTCCTAATAGGGTTGAAATCTCCTAATAGGGATTCATAGTCTCCTAATAGGGACCCTTTGTACTAAGTGTTCTAAGAGACTCCTAATAGGGTCCATCACATAACAAGGAATATTTAGATTAGTACCTTATTTTGTGGGTATCATTCCCACTGTTGTTTTCTCTTTTATCAAGGCTTTCCCTATTCAACATATCTGGTGTAATTGTGTATGTGCATTTCTTTATGATTGTTGTTTACTTTGGTTGAATAATTAAGGATTTTTGAAGATTAATATATAAATATTTCACCCCCCAAGTTATATTGGTGGTCTTCTATTTCTAACAATTGGTATTAGAGCTTCAAGTCCTTGAAGGGAAGTTTAACAAATTTTTGAGATCCATGGTGAATTTGTTGAAAAAGGAAAGTCCTAGATTCGATGACACAAACTATGACTGTTAGGAGGATAAAATGAAGACTCATCTCTTGTGCATGGGTCTAAGATATTGGCTTATAACCAAGACATCTGAAAATATTGTAGAGAGAAGTTTTTATCTACAACATAAGGGCAAGAGAAGCAATACTATCAACATTACCTGAAAGTTAGTACAATCAGCTTAAACTACTCAAAACATCTCATGGAATTTGGAAAACTTTAGAGGCTAAGTATGAGGGTGATACACATGAAAAAAGGGTTATATTGTAAAATTTGTATCGCACTTTCTAAGATGCTAGAATGATGGAAGATGAATATGTAAGAAGCTATGTTGGGAGAATATGTGAGATTGTTGCAAGAATCACATCTCATGATGGAAAGAAGTTTGATGATGAAGTGATATGGAATATTTCAGAAATTCTAACACCACCTTTCAAGATAGTAGCACAAATTATTCAACTAACAATACACTGTACTACAAATTTCACCAAAGAGACATTGGTTGGTAGTTCAGATGCTAGAAAATTTGATCTGAAATAGTTTTGAGAATTGACAAAAGCTAAGACAACTTTTAGTGCACTAAATATCAAACCTGGTTTAGCAAGGAACAAAAATGTGTTGGGAGACATTGCCGGTAGTAGCAAGTCCATTGAAGAAAATATCCAAGAGGGAGTATCTCTTCTTGTGTTAGGAGAAAAAGATGGTAAGAACATCTTAAAATTTTAGACATGTAATGAATATGGTCATTATGCATTTCAATGTCCTAAAAGAGAAAGAAAGTGCACAGGAAGGTTCAAGTCTAAAAGACTTGTGAAATGATCTCACAAGTTGAAAAGAAATATTGGATCAATGATAGTGATTGTTCACATCACATGACTTGTGATATGAGCAAGTTTTTCAAATTTAGAAGCCATGATGGAGGAACTGTCAAAGTAGGGAACATTGTAGCCTGTCATATTACAAGAATTGGATCTATCACACTAGATTGTAAAACATACATTGATGATGTTTACTTTGTTGATGGACTAAAACATAACCTATTGAGTGTTGGACAACTTATGGACAAAGGTTACCAATTGTAGTTTGATAATAACACATGCATTATTAAAAACAAGGAAAACTACTTGGTATTGGTACAAGAACCAAAGGTAATGAATTTCAGTTAAACACCATTGAAAAAACATGTTTGGTAGCTTTTATTGAGAATAATTGGCTATGGCATAGAAGATTTTGTTACATTAACTTTGATAACATTGTGAAGGCTAGTAACACACTGCTATAAGAGATTTACCTAAAATAATAAGCCCACTGATACTATTTGTAGAGAGTGTATTTTAGCTAAGTAGAAGAAAGTCCCATTTCCTAGCAAGCAATTTTATACTACAAAAAAGCTGGGACTAATTCATAGAGATCCAAGTGCTCTTGCAAGAACAAGAGGATACTATGGAGAGAGGTACTTTATGTTTTTCTTGATGATTTCACTAGAATGATGTGCGTAGGTTTTATTAAATAAAAATGACAAGCATTTGATAAATTCAAGATATTTAAGAACAAAGTTGAGAATGAATCTAGAGTCAAAATCAAAAGCTTAAGATCAGATAGAGGAGTAGAATTCACCTCTAAAGAATTCAATATCTATTGTGAAGAGCATGGTATTAGGAGACAACTATATTCACCCCATACACTTGAGTAGAATGGGATTGTTGAAAGAAGAAACAAATCAATTGCTAAAGCAATAAGGGCTATGTTATTTGAGAATAATGTACCAAAGGGCTTGAAATAAGAGTTGAACCACCAAATTCTACCCCAAATAGGAACATGATAAGACATCATCCTACTAACCAGATAATAGGAAGTAAAGAAAAGGGAGTAATGGAAAGGAGTAAAAATTAATGAAAAAATGTGTCTGATATCTCAAGTAGAACCAAGAAGTGCAGATGAAGCACACAAAGATGATCATTAGATAAGAGAAATGGAGTAAGAAATATAGTAGATAATTAAAAATGACACATGGGAATTATTTCCTAGACCTAAGGAAAAAAATTTGATTGGCACAAATGGGTATTCAGAAATAAAATGAATGAACAAGGAGAAGTAATAAGGAATAAAACAAGACTTGTATGCAAAGGCTACTCTCAGCAAGAAGGAATTGATTATGAGGAAACATATGCACTTGTAGAAAGGATAGAAGTAGTCAAAATGTTCTTGGCATATGCGGAAAACAAGAATTTTAAGGTATATTAGATGTATGCTAAGTCAACATTATTGAATGGAAAACTTGAAGAAGAAGTTTACATTGAACAACCAGAGGATTTTTCTTTAATAAAAGAGAACAATATGGTTTGAAGACTAAAGAAAGCATTATATGGATTAAAGCAAGCACCAAGAACCTAGTATGCAAGTTTGGAAAGATACCTAGCAAAGCTTAGATTTGCTAAAGGAATAGTAGATAGTAACTTGTACTTGAAGAAAATAGAAGATGGTTTTCTAATTATCATTATATTTGTTGATGACATCATTTTTGGTGGAAATGATGAAGCTAGTAACAAATTCATAGAAGACATGAAGAATGAGTTTGAGATGAGAATGATAGGAGAAATGAATTTTTTCTTGGGATTTGCTAAAAAGACTTGGTCTAGAAAATTGTAAACTTGTTGGAACTCCTATGGTATCCAGTCACAAGTTATCAAGCAAGGATGAGACACCTACTATTGAAAAAAAGAAGTACAAATCTATGATTGGAGGATAGCAATATCTGACTCATAGAAGACTAGATATAGCTAATGCAGTTGGAATTGTGGCCAGATTTCAAGCTAATCCTAAAGAATATCACTATGCAGCAATAAAAAAGATATTTAGATATCTGAAAGGAACATCAGATTACAAAATTTAGTATGACAAAAGCAATGATTTTACTCTTTGTACTTATACAAATGTTGATTGGGCTAGAGATAGGGATGATAGAAAAAAGCACTAGTGGAGGATAATTTTTCCTTGGAGGAAGACTAGTTTCTTGGCTTAGCAAGAAGCAAGATTGTACCTCACAAAGTACTATAGAGGCAAAGTATGTTGTTGCAGTAAACAATTGTAATCAAGTAATATGGATGAAATAGATGATGAAGGATATTGGAATTACATTCATAGAACCTGTTATCATTTATTGTGATAACACAAGTAGTGTTAACATGTGTAAGAATCTTGTTTTGCATTCTAATACTAAACATATTGCTATAAAATATCACATGTTGAGAGAGAAAGTTGATGAGAAATAAATCAAATTGGAGTACATTAACACTAAGGAATAGATTGCACAAATTTTCACAAAGGCCTTGCCAAAGGATACATTTGAGTACCTGAGAGGTATGCTTGGGGTTATGCCCCTACCTATCTCAAAATAGAAGATGCAAAAAGTGCATTAGTCTAGGGTATATAGCACCATTGTTAGACTGGACTGTATGCTATTTCTTCCTAAATAGGGGAGTATCTGTGATGAACAAAGTTAGTCAAGGACTCTTGGCAATAGGTAATTGGTCAAAAATAGTGTCTTTAAACACTTGTGTTGTTTATAGAACTATATGAAAAAGTTGTAAAGCAATAGACTGGCTTATGGTTGTGTTGATAGATTTTTGTATGTTAAATTTTTGTACCATCTTTGACATTGATATCAATGGGGGAGAGAGTGACATTAAAAAAATTAGAAAGAGTTTTTACTATGGGGGAGAAATATTGCAATAAAAGATTTGCATGAAGCTAGATTTGAGTGATGAAAAAACTTGTTGGTGTTCTTGGAACTAGATTTTTTTCATCTATTTGCCATCAATGCCAAAGGGGGAGATTGCTAGCATGTATGTTGATGCTACTGGAAATGATTGAACAAGCTCAAGAATGAAAAGTAATGGAATTGGTAAAGAATGCTCTCAATCATTGTTTTTCATTGATGTCAAACTTGCTACTTGCAGGAATGACAATTGCTTTAGTGATAAAAATACTATCAATTGGTTGATTGACAAGGAGGTGGCAATCAATAAGATGTAACTAGAACACTTAGAGAAAGGTTGAAGTTATGATGATGTAATGAAGTACAAGGATCAGCTAAGCTATTGATGAAATAGTGTATTGATAAGATAACTCTAAGACACAGAGAATGGGCACACTAAAACACATCAAAGATGTAAGTTTTTAGCTAACTCATTTGTAAAGTCTAACTAAGTTCATTAGAGAGAAAGAGATCCAAGTAAGCTAGTTAGTGCCAAATAGATTCTTAATTGAAGCCGAGCAAGTTCAACTTCAGTATGTGCCAAGTGAATATCAAGTGCCAAGTGATCTTCAGATGTCGAGTAAAGAACATATGCAGAGTGATCTTCAGATGCTAAGTAAAGAAGAGATGCTGAGCGATCTTCAGATGTTGAGTAAAGATTAGATGTAGAGAGAAGATTAGGTGCTAAGAAGATACAAGTGTTGAGTAACACAAAGGTGCCAAGCATCAGTAAACCAATAATGCTGAGTTGTTGCATTATTTCAAAGATCAAAGATTCACCAGATTTGAGTCGACAAGATTGTTATCTAGAATTCTATGAATCAAATAGAAGATAAGAGTGATGATTTGGTGGCACAGAACACCATGTAGAACATTTTTGGAGAATACAATTAGACTCTAGATGAAGTTTCTAGATAAGAGCAAGATATGGGGTAGATACATTGTATCCTACCTAATCTATTTGAAACCCTAAAGTTGGAGAGGAAGAATCGAGTGGGAAAGGCAACCCAAATTTCTATTTAAGGAGTCATAAGGTCACAAAGCAAAGTAAGGAGGTCAAGCATAAAAGCATAAAGTGTTGAAGGAGGTGCTAAGGAGTAAGAAAGCATAGTTACTCTGCTTCAACACATGACCACAGATATGGTTGCATTGGTATGATGAGTAAGAAGAATCAATGAGACAAAACTTTAGATGACAAGTTGTCAGAGCTGAAGTGATTAAAAGCCAAGCAAAGGATTGAACTAAAGTGTACTCTGAAATCTGCAACATATGTTGTAAGTTGTATTAGATCAAAAATCCATTATTGTTACTCTCTAGCAATTGTAATAGTTAGTTTAAACCCTATGGACTTAGGTTGGTTTAAATCCTTTAATAGGGTGACATTCCAAGTGAATGTTCTAAAGTCCTTTAACTAGGCCCATTCCTAACAGTATGGTGAAATCCTCTAACAAGGTCACATTTAATAGTGTGTTGTAAGCCTTTAACAGGGTAGGCTTTTAATGGGGAATCACTTTAGAAGAGTGAGAATTAAGTAGCATGTTATTGGTGGTTTTTCCCAAATCAGGTTTCCATGTAAATCACTGTGTCATATGTTGATCTTGCATGTTTTATTTATGCATGTTGATTTTTTGTAACTTGCTAAGATGATTGATTTAAGCTTAGATGGATGAAAAGTTAATGGGCTCACTATAATTGGAGAAAAAGTATTATTAGGGCATTTAGACATTGGATAACTGATTCACCCCCCACCCCCTCTCAGTTATTCTAAAAGAATTCTAACAGATGCTATGGGGGATTATTGTAGAACATTGATATCATGTATAACTATGTTTTTCATTGATGGAAACATAGTAATAAGTTAGTAAAAATTAGTAGAGTAGAAAACTATGATATTTTTATTAAGGAAAATACATTGCATATGTACTTATGCATAGTTACCAACATATGGAACAACATGCATGTGACATGTGGGCAAGTTTGTGGAACCTGAATCGATAGTGTACGGAAGATATTGATGATTTACAGAGAATCATAGGGAAACAAAGCATTGGGAAAATAGCTTATATTGTATGATTGATATAGCACATTGTATTTGGAATGGACAACTATGTAGTTAACCAAAGGTAGTACACTGACCACTAATGATGTCATCAAGTGCGTAGGTATAGAAGTTGCACATTTGAATGTTTGTGTATAACTATGGGCTGACAACATTAATAAATGTGTATTTCATTTAATTAATTTATAATAAAGTATGGAGCCAACTCAAGAAATTAATATTGAGTGAGGTATAAAGGAAAGATGTTTTCTAACTTTTAGCGATCATCATTGGAAATTAAGAAGAAGGGAAGACTTGCAAATTGTGAAGTAGAGGAGCAAAGTGATTTTCTAATGTGTGACCTCAAGGGTTACTTTTGATGGGTCCTACATCTGATTGCATGATTTGAAGGTGAAGGAGTCTGACATAGTGGATAGAGGAAGAAGTGAAAGATTATCTCAAATATATTATTCTAAAAGGAATAGTATTGAGATCAAGCAGATAGTGGGTTTGTTGATGGGTATGTACATGATCATGGTCAACCAAACTATGTTGTTAAGTGGCAATAAAAAATCAAAAAATTAGGGTTATGTCAACTTGACGTGAAATTTTCTACTTGTTATTAACTTTATATGAAAAAGTTGAGAGAAAAGTATTTCTAGGAAATTGAATCTAGTTTATAAACTACTAGGACTTATCTCAAAAAAATAAAAATTGATTGGTCAAAATTTTGAATTTTAATGCAATATTACAAAAATTTCAAAACAAAAATAAGAAGTAGATGTATGTCTGATCACCTTAATCAAAATCAAATGATAATACTTTTCAATAATATTCTAGATATAGGTAGCAGACTCATGCGTAGATGTGACACATATTTTTGTTTATTTTTATTCTAAATAAATAATAATTAATTAATTTTTGACTTTAGTATTTTTGTAATTAAAAAAATCTCATGTTTGACCACCTTAACTAATTCAAAATTCTCCAAAATTCAACTTTTCATTTTTTTCCTTATAGTAGAAGAAACATAGAATGTGTTGCATCTTTTGGATTTAAAAAATATTTTTGTGTCAGTCATCACTCTATACATAACTCCATTAGAAAATAAGTAATAATTACTTACAAAACTCATAATTTGACAAATCTTACATTTATTTAAAGATAAGAACATTCTTAAGAAACCCTTTTCATTTCATCAAGTTTTGGTGAGAAAAAGTTGTCAGCTACATGTTTGAAGTAAAAATCACATAAAACGGGCCAAAAGCACATTTTAAGATGTTTTTAAAGTTGACCATATAGGTTTGGTATCAAAATATATAGTAGACCATATAAAGATATTAATTATTTTCATTTAGTATCAGGGTGGGTGGGAAAAGAGTTGGAATAGATTTTGAAATGCTTTGAGATATTTCAGAACTACAATTTTTTTAGATCGCCACTTTTTGGCACACCATGATCTTGCACATACCCTGATCTAATCTTGAAGTTATTTGGACAATGGGTTTAGTTACCTTCTACAACTCCTAACAAGGTTGTAATCTCCTAATAAGGATTCAAAGTCTCCTAATAGGGACTTTTTGTACTAAGTGTTGTAACAAACTCCTAACAGGGTCCATCCTCTAACAATGAATATTTAGATTAGTACATTATTTTTTGGGCATCATTCCCACTAGGGTTTTCTCTTTGATCAAGGTTTCCCTAGTCAAAATATCTGGTGTAATTGTGTAAGCACATTTCATTATGATTTTCATTTACTTTGGTTTAATAATTAAGAATTTTTCAAGATTAATATATAACTAATTCACCATCCCCTCCCCCACTCTTAGTTATATTGTTGGTCTACTATTTCTAACAATGTGGCACCTACATTTTTCAGACCAAATGGCATCACATTCCATCAAAAGATTCCCCATGCACAAGTGAAAGAAGTCTCTTCTTGACCTTCTAGTGTAATTTTGATCTGACTATAACCAAAAAATTCATCCACGAGTGAGTACATTTCATATCTTGTTATCATATCCACTATCATATCGATGTTGGGGAGTGAAAAATCATCCTTCAAACATGGTAAGTTCAAACATAAAAAATATGTACAAACTTGGATAGATTTGTCATTTTTGGAGATTAGGACAATGTTTGATATCCATTCAATGTAATCAATAGCATAGATGAACCAACTTTTAGAAGCTTTTCTTGTTTAGATTTGACAAGTAATGTAACTTGAGGATTCATTTTCTAAGTTTTTGTTTAACTAGTTTAACTCTTGGTGCAATAGATAAATGATGCATTATAAAATCAGGATCCAAGCCTAGCATGTTAGAATATTTCCATGCAAAATTTATCTTTTTATCTTGGTAGAAGGCAATGAATTCCTCTTTTTCTTCTTCAGATAGTGACCGTGCAAGATGTATCATGTGAGGTTGTTCCTCTATTCACATGTTGATCACTGTGTTGACTCTATCAACATTGATGATTTTTCTTGAAAATGACTAGGAAGTGCATCAAATATCTCAACTTTAGGCATGTTAGAGAAGTTTTCACCTTTGGATATGTTTTTTATTTTCACTATTTTAGGTTTTGATACAGCCACATTGTGGTTTTCACCATCAAACCTTTTATTGATTTTCTTTTTGATTATGTGACTGAGATATTTGATGTCATCTTCTGTCATGTTGATGCTTTGTTCACTGGTGGAAGATGTTACAAATTTGATAATGTTTAAGTAGAAGGAAAGAGCGTAGTCATTCTTGCATGTAGGGACTTCACTAGATGGATTGAAATTCTAGCCTATGAGCTCAGGATAGGTGAATGAAAGAGATTTGGTGGGTTTGATAGTGTTCATAGTATAATCATCAAATGCATGGACAAGAAATTTGAGACCTATAGTGACTTCATCCACAAGTGTATTTGAATACCTTTGATTTCTATCATCATTAATCAAAGACTTGGTGATACTAGTTGGATGACACTACTTTGAGCTGATTTCCATAGACATGTACTTGATCTATATCTTTGTATGTAGTTTCTTCTAAGATAGAGTCAAATTTATATTCTTGAGAATTTGTTCTACATGGGGACATACTCTAGAACTCCCCAATAGTGATAGGGACAAATTCTCCTTCATCATCTACACTTTTACAATGTTTCTCAATGACTAAAGCATGGCTAGACTCTCTTTATTCTTGTTGAATATGGAGAGAATTAGCAGTGTTAACATGTGGTACAAAATCATCTAGTTCCACAAAGAATTTAGCAATATCATTAGGAATTGGGTAAGGATAAGGATAACCATAATCAATGTTGTCTTCATGGTCATCAATATTAGCTTGTGACTCATATTTAGATGGAAACTTAGGTTTTGGTGTAAACTTGTTAATCCCTAGATGGAAGGGAATTTTCTTGAATTCTAGATTGGATGTATATCAATTCCTTTTAGCTATCACTTTGGTAGGATCCATCAAACCATTTTTTTTGCATTTAGTGGGATGATTCACATTTTAGCAAAATTATTTCATGAGTCTAAGACCTGGACCATATTTTTTAGGAGTAATTTTGTGAGACTATTTTGTGAGGTCAACTAGAGTTTCCTCTATGTATATCCATGCAGCAATGGTTCTTTTTTCATCTTCTTCCTTGAGAGGTATAGTATCTTTAACAAAGATACCATTGTACTTAGTTTGAAGTGGTACCACAAAAGGTCTCTTCACTTCAAATGATCTCCCATAATAATGGGGAGACTCAAGAAGAGATGTCAAAGACAAAACTAGTTCTATGTGATATTCACCCATTCTAGTTTCTTTTAGCTTGAATGACTGCTCAATTTGTTTCAGCTTATTATCATGATTATCTATAAACTCCCTATTAGAAGTTTTAAAGCTTTTAGTAGATATCAACATGTTACAAGTATAGCTAGTACTTTCAAGTATGGTGACTTCAGAGCTATCAAATGGAAACTTTACACATTAATGGTAAGTTGAGGGCACAACTTGCATTTCATGTATCCATGGTCTCCCTAATAGGATGTTGTATGCCAAAAGAATGTTGAGTACATAACAAGTGACATCCCTTTTGATAGGATCAATGTAGAGAGGAAACTCAAGAAGACCTAAAGATTTATGCTCAACTTTTTCATATGCATTGATGGTTATTTTACAATGAGAATCAATGGACCCTTCAAAATAGACCAATTATCTAAGTAGAGCCACAAAGACAATGTCTAAAGTAGCTCCATTAACAATGAGCACACAATGGACATGTTTTTGGTGTATCATGAATTCAATGTGTAGTAGTTGGTTATGTGGATGACTTAGTGAATTGACATCCTTCTTAGAGAAGGGCATATAGTAAGGTGAGGTCAAATGACCTATCATAGATTGGAATCTATCTAGAACAAGATCTAGAGGTACATTTGCATTAGTAAGGGCTTTTTCAACAATCTTTCTATGCATAGGCAAGATTTTGGGCAATTCAAAGATCATAATTTGAGCACTCATTTGTTGTAATTGACCAAATATACAATAGCTAGTAATTGCACATGATGTTGTAACTTTTTTACCTTTGCCAGATAGACTAGCAAGAGGTTTGTCTTTATTTTTTTCTAACTCAAGAGTAAAAGGCACAACACCTTTGAGTACCATCTTAGCATTGGAATGAAAAAAAAATTTGGTACAAGATTGTGATGGTTCATTGTTAGATGTATTGGATGTAGTGCCACTTAAGAAAAATTGTGTCTTAGGTTTAGTTTTTTCCTATTTTCCCTTGATGGTGATAATGTCACAATACTCAAAAAAGACCAGTTAAATCTGTTGCCCCACTTTTCACCCTATAACCATTTTGCAAAAGTGGAAAATTTGTGTCTTATTTAGGCCTAGGTATGTCTAGGTCTAGTTTTAATTCCCCTTAGGTGAAAAGAGTCTCCATATGATTTTTCATCTTTCCCTTCTCCCACATTTCATGGCCGGGTGATTTTCATTGATGTTGTGGGTTACAGGTAGCTTAGTACCTAATTTGATGGGGATTCTTGCAACATGAAAAGGTTATTCACAAAGCTAGGCTTGTTCATGACTTATCATGTTTTTAGTGAAAGAAGGAAGCTTGCAGAAAATTGAGCATCACCTTCTCCTTAGTAAGTTTTCAACCCATGAAGGAAATTTTCTACAAAGAGCAGTAAATGATGTTTACATACCTATATAAGAAGATAATGAGATTTTTATGGAAAATCCCTATTTTCAATACAATATTCTACCTTGGGAAACATTTAGGATTCATCACAAAGCTCAGAATCATCTTAAGTAGAAAGCTCAAAAATGACTTCTTCTTGGTGGGCTTTTGACCCATGAAGTCCATTTTTTGCCAAAGGCAATTGTAAAGGAAAGAAATAGGGAAGTGGGCCATTTTTTGACTTTTATAGTCCTTTCAAGATTTTCTAAACCCAAATGAAATTTTAACTCAAAGGATAAGTTTAGACGAAAGCCTAGGTGGCAAAATGAGAATCATCTCCTCCTCGACGTGTTTTCAACCCAGGAGGATGATTTTCCACATTCAAGAGATAATCAACTTTTCTAGTGGATTGGGCCCACAAATTACATAGAAAACATGTTAAGATGATAATGGAAACAATTTAATTTTTGCGGGAAAGGTATGCCAAGAAGAATTCAATTAAGCAGATATTTTGTTATGGGGTAGTCTATTCATAATTCTTTAAAACTTAATTGGAAATAGAAAAGTAAGTATGAATGAAAGGAAATTTACCATTGGGCCAATACAAATAGTGAAAAGACACAAAAATATCTTTTAGAGCTCCCACATTTACTATTTCAACAAATTTATCCTTTAATACATTCGTGTGGCATGAATCTTGAATATCAACAGATGAATTGAGACTCTTATATAGATGGAAACATAACAATTATTCAAACTACCACTTTTTCTTGAACTATTATTCTGTTAAATTGCACAATTCTTTCAACCACTCTATATTTGTGAATTCAATAATCCTATTTTTTATTTAGATTCAAATTTTAAATTTACTTCATTCCCAGACAGAATGGCAACCATATTTGTGGGGTTTGATGGGCTAAATGGAATCAAGTCCACATTGCAAAATTTAAGGGATACTTCACTCCATTTTTATGATATGCAAGATTTCCAAAGGAGGCTGAAGTTAGAGCCAATTCATCCCATAATTGATAAGCTCCAAGGAAGTGGACTAGTAGAGGTATCTAGTTTCTCAATGGAAATCCAAGCTCTGGAATTGATTTATGAATGCATAAATCACTATAGTCTAGATACCAAATAGTTTGTGTTACTTGACCATATAGTATTAGTATCCATTGATAGGAAAACTATGGTGAATTTCCTCTGAGTTCTAGAATGGGAGGAGTTTTTGAACTTGATAGTAGGAGGAGTAGTCTCTAACTTCTCAATGAAGAAAATGGTGTGGAGGAGGGAAATTATGCAATGTTGGTTTCAAAAGCTACAAAGTGCCAAGAGTGAGGTCCACAAAACTCTATTTGGTACTAATCTCAAACATGAGATTGTAGAAATTTTGGTTCTCCTACATAGACTGAAAGGTGAGGTAGGAGCTTTAAATTTTATTGAATAGTATTTCTTTATAGTACAAGTTATTTGTTAATATATGCAATATATTGATTGGGCCCATGAGGTAAGTGAAAATCTTTCTAGGGCTCCCAACATCATAGAGTTCTACAACACTTTCTATATGTCTTCTTTTCTAATTTATATGCTAGCATCTCTAAAGTTATGTCCCAATCTTCCAAGAATAGAAAACTTTCCTGATGATGTGAAGTGTTATGAGTTCTAGCCATATTTGCAATTGCACAATAGTTATGCAGATTATGTCAAAGTTAATGATGCATTTGCAATGACAATTTGAAAGGAACTCTAAGGATACCCAGAGAGGAGATTCAGTCTAGACACAATAGCAGCTATAATTCAATTTGGAAGCTATTTTATCTAGTTCTCATCTTTCTCATATTTTCACCTTGTAGCTTTCAATGGATTCCCCTTGAAGCTGCCTTGGTATTTGAGGGACATAATCATGTTGATATAGATTGTGAGGCAGGTGGTCTAGTTGAATGTGCTAAATGGAAGATTGAAGAAGAAGGGATATGAGTTACCTATGAAAGTAGGAGCTTGCAGTTTCAAGTCTTGATTTGATGCAAAGACTATGCTCAAAGTGTTCGAGATGAAATATGAATTAGAGATGTATGAGGTCTTGAGACCTATGTTTGATCTGAATAGATATGCTAGGGGTGTGTTGTAGATTGGGAGTGTGATCAAACACATTACCGCTATTGAAAACTATTGGATGGATTGTAAAGATCAATTTGAATGTTGAGTTCATGCTTTCATCAAGATCAAAGTAGATAAAATAAAAACATAGAATATCAATCTTAATGTTGAAGGATTGGACGATGATGGGAAATATATGTATAGTAATACATATCTGGCTATGTTAAGAAACACTCCTATCAATTTAGAGTCTTATGAAGGTGCTAAGGAAGATTTAGACACTATGATGGCCTGAATCATCAAAATGACTAGGAAATGGGTTGAATGGATAGCCAAAAAAAGTCAGAGTAAAGGTATAGCCACTCAAGATTCTCTAGCAGCTACAACTCCCTCTTCCATCCAAAGTGCTATACTAGGTGTGACACTAGCTACCACTCAAGGACCATCTCAACCTTTAGGAGGAGCTGACCAAGCTCTAGATAAGAGCATCCCCATAGGTAAGACTTGTCATGATGGCACCCTCCTAGTTATTGGAACCCAAACTAGTATTGAAGAGAAGAAGATAGAGGAGCCAAAGGATAGCATTGTTACCTTAGTTCCCTCTCCTCATGTTACACCAGTCCCCTCTCTTCATGTTACACTAGTCCCCTCTCCTCATGTCACTTGAGTTCCCTCACCTTAGTATAACCTAGTTCCACTAGTAAGTGCTACACTTTGACAACCAAGTGGCTCTCTAGTGCAAATAGTAGATTTGGGAGATTGAAAGAGTAATAGTAGTTAGTCTACTAAATCTGATAAGGCAATGAAGAAAAACTCAAAGATGGACAAAGGCCAAAGCTCTTCCAACTTCATTTCTTAGGCCTTAAAGAATACTTTCTCTTCAACTGCACTGACAATCACTCTGGTCAAGAAGAAGATGTTTAGCATAGAAGCAATTGGGATGGCCTCTAATGTGATAAGCACTAATTTCTAGATAGAAGATACTCTAGATAGAGAAAGAAAAAGGAAAGATGAAAGCACCTACCCCAAGGATACCATATCTTTCACAGTTGATTCTGGATCTGCATTAACCAGGGTGAAGAAGCAGAAAACCTTGTCTATACTTTGGCAAGATCTAGAAATAGAGCACTTGACAATGGAGATAGCCAAGCCCAACAAAGAAGGAATAATTGAAGATATGACTACTAATGATTTCACTCTATACTCAGTGAACATTGGAGAAGCTAGACATGACACCAAGGTTGGCTTGTGGGAGTCGACCAATGAAGTAATTGAGGGACAATTGGAAAGCTTGAAGTTATCAAAACTTAGGATGGAGGCTAAGATAGAAGAGTTGAATAGGTTCATCAGATAATTGGTCACTCCATTGGCAACTATCTTCAAAGTTCTAGTAATAAGAAATCTTACTACTACTAAAGTTGAAGCCCTTATCTGTCAACTTCAAGAAAATGGGCACTTTGGTGAAATTGATAAAGATTAGATTGGAAGGTCATATTAGAGGGAGTCTCTATTATAGAAAAAATTGGAAATGTTATCTTATTATTAGAAATAGAGAAGGAAAACATTTTAGAAAATAGCAGTACTTTAGCCAAAGAAAGAGAAAAGAGTGATGATTATATCTCTCTTCTAAAGATGATCATTAAAATGAAGGAAAATGAAGCCATTGAATCAAAAATCCTACCAAAGGTAGATGAACCTCTATTTGAATTGCTTTAGATGATGTATCTCAAGTCAAAAATGATCTTATTAGTAGAAAAAGGGCTTAATGAAATAGAGGATAAAGTGAAGAAGACCGAAGATGGAGGATTTAAACTTATGAGGGGACTACATATAGATTCACAAACTAGTGGCCAAGTGAAAGAAATCATTGGCATAAACATCATGAAGGAAAATTTCTCCAAATTCTTAGATAGTTTGAACTATGTATCTTCCACTAATCAAAATAGAGTTGCAGAACTTCAAAAACTTAGCAGATGCATACACACATCCATAGAGGAATTGCCAATTCAATTGAATGTTGTGAAGGAGTTGGCCAGGGAGCATTCTAAGTGACTTTTGAGATATAATAACACAAACATGCCTAGGCATGAAGAGCTAACCCCAATCATAGTTTCTGCAAAGGACTATAGAATGGAAGCAAAAAAGGGGAAGAAGAAAAATTGATTCACATTTTGCCCTCTTTTTACACTCTTATGTAATTATTGCAGTACAAAAAATTGGTTTCTTTCCATTTATCATTCTTTGAGGAGATGAACTAATTGAATTTCTATTGTAACAGTCATCTCAAAATCCTATATGTGTGAAATTGAAAGAGTAAGAAAAGGTCAATGAATTTTTGGTGTAAAGTGCTTAACGTTGCAAAGTCAATTGAATGGTATTTTGTATCAACTATTTTCTACTCAATTTATATTAGCTATTAGTTATATTTTTTCTCTTTTATCTGGATTCAAGAAAGGAAGGAACATAGTTTCATTCCCCTATTTCAAGGCAGTGAACAGATTTGATAAGTAGTATCATTGCATGTTCAAGGAGGAATCTCTTAAACATTTTTACCTTTCAATTAGATTCTCCTTTTCTATACTTGAGATGCTAGTTAATTCAATTTAGTATTAGTTATTATTCTATTTAAAGTCATTAAGCTTTGTGAGTTCATAAGATGCATGGGTTCATGAACTTAATCCATTCTTTAGAAACCTTTATTTTCCTAGGTTAGATCTTGTTTAACCTTGGCTCAGTTATACCTCCTCTATTCTTGGGTCAAGAACACACCCCATATTAGTCTTAGAAATAAAACATAATTCATTGCAAATCGACCATAGGGAGTTGTACCTACCAATTCAGAGAAATGGCAGTCTATCCATAAGTGGCTTCTCAATTGTTTGTAATTAGATATTGTTCATAATTTGGGCATTCAAGGGTCATAATCAAAGAAGAAAAAATATGTTTACCAACATATTTTTGGTGATTTTTCTAGGGAATATGAATAGTTTCTTGATTAATAAGGCCATATCATGAGGAAAAATGGTACTACCTCATGAGAACATTTTTCTAGTGCTCCAGCCTAACCTTGGTTTTCAAGATGATCAAGAAGGCATAATCTCATCCCTTAATACATTTGTTTGGAGACATAGGAGGAATGTTGAACATTATAGGAATGGTAGCCACATTTTGGAAGAGGAAGAAAAAAGATCCAAAGATTTAGAAAGAGTTGTTCAAAGGAGGGACATCCAAAGAGTAGAAAGACAATTGATATGAGAAGCTCAAAGAAAACACTAAGGTAGCACCCTGGAATAAAAAAGGTTCCTTAGAAGTTGACCTGAAGGATATTTTCATGAAAAATTGAAGTATCTCCCAATTTCCCATAACTAGAACCATGTCAAAGTTCTCATAATTTTGAATCTAATGCAACTCAAACAAGCCAAAAAGGATTCCATACGCTCAAGTTATGGCCAATAAAAGTTGGAACAAACTTTGGACCAGAGATCATAAAAAAGGAAAAATTTGAAACTCTCCAAAATTGGTTGAGGTTGGCACCAATTTTAAGATCTCGTCGTGAACTTTCTAGATATGTTTGTTTGATCAAAAATGTAGCTTGGATGCAAAAGTTATGCCCGGTCAAAGTTGTGGTGAAATAGGCATATCAGGGGTTGACCAAAAATAGGAATAAAATTTGACCATCTCTAAAGTGGTCAATAATGAATTTCAAATTGAAGAGCTCTCCAAGATCTTTCTAATAGCATTTTTTTCATCAAAAATGGAGATGCGATGTAGAAGTTATGGCAATTCAAAGATAAGGTGAAAGGCATTATTTTGATGATGTTAGCATGATGCCATCATGCTGACATTGCATAAAATGACATGGCATATCCATCATTCAGTGCTTGACATGTGGCATGATGAATATTTAATACGTTTGTCATTTTTATCCAATCAAACTCAGACATGTGGCATTTGAAGAATGAATAAGAGAGTGCCACATGGCACCATCATATGATGCCACATACCACTACAAGTACAAGATGGGTAAACTATTATAAAAAAATTTCCAATTGTGGGATTTGAACTCATGATGCATTAACTTTGAGCAACCACCTTTACCAGTGAACCAACCATTGGTTTTTACTATTATTGGGAGTAGATTTATTATTAACCAATCCATCCAAAGAAGGAATAAAGTTGGTGGGACTTGATCCTCCAACCACTGCAATACCAAAAGCATTCACCACCATTACACTATTTATGGTGTTTAAACTATTTTTGGATAATATTTTACTTAACCAAAATATATCCACCCAACCTTATAAAATATGGTTATAGTTAATTTGTTAATAATTTTAACCTATAATTTTCCAAATCCCAAAAATTAAAAAATGGCAAAAGAGGTATTTGGAGGGTTGATTTTTTTTTAAGGCCTAAATTTAAAAAATTATGGTTTTGGCCTATTTTGGTTAAATTTTATGTATAAAAGAGGCTGATGTTAAGCCTTTATGAGCATTATTTTTCTGGGCATTCCTGAGGATTTTCTAGAGCCATTTCCAAGAGTCATTCCAAGGAAATTTTTGAATGCATTGTGCATTTTTCCAAAAGGAATGTGACAGTTACTCTAGACAAGATTAATTCTTGTAGGAGGAATAAGGAGAATGAGATATAATGATGTTCTATTTCTATAGTAACATCCTTTTTAGGCAAATTCTTCCCTGCTCTTTAGAAACCAGTCTTGTACTATGAGAGCTTGTAGGAAAGTGGTTTGAGTCAAGATTTGTGTTGTGGCTTTATGGATGGACTACAGAATGTTGTAATCAAATTTTGGAGTGTCAATTATATATTGGTCACTCAGTTGAGATAGACCTAGAGATGTAGTCTACTTAGCTAGATGAACTCTGAAATCAAATTGGTTTTCTTCTCTCTCCATTCTCTATCTATAGTGATATAATTCTCCTTTCTATTGATCATGTCATTTTTAATATTTGATGTATTTTTCAATTATACATTAGACATTAAGTATTTGTACACCTTGATGCAATTTTTTACTTAGTATATAATTGCTTAGATCCTAATTAGATCAAATTTGGTATCTGAGCTAGTTTGGCAACTTGTATATGAAGTGATTCTACATGTACTTTCCACAATGACATTAGAAAAGGGAGAATAATCTAAGATGGAATTAACTCCATCTATGATGGAAATTATTCACTCCATCATAGAGAGCATGGAACTACTCATCCAAGACCATCAAGAAGAAGATGAGAGAGTCCAAAAATTGGAAGAAGCTAATCACCAACTTTGATTAGAGAATGCAAATCTTTGAAGGCTTCTAGAGGAGGCCAATAGGGAGAACCAATGCCTGCATGAGATGTTTTGAAGGGATTATATTGGAAGAAGTCTTCTTCATTCAGAAAGTGTTGGTATGTTGGCATTTAGCCCATGATCAAAAGGAACTTCTTCATACTCTCCACTCATCCTACCTTGAAGTATGAATGCTTTGTTAGCTATGAAGTGTTCCTCAAACTAAGGATTACCATGTGGCCATGGAAAATGGGCTAATTATGGCTTGAATGAGAATGCAAGCCATTTTTCTTTTTGTGAACAAATGGAGTACCAGACAATTTTAAGTCCCTACCAACCATAGTGGTTGGATAGAGGAGTCTACTACATCAAAACAGAAGTAGGAACCTAATCACCACTCTTTTGGGAGATTCAAGAAGCACACTAAGGGCATCGATAAGAAACTAATGTCCAAAATGGGATATAGTGGAAAAGGAATGGGTATCCATGAAAAAGGAATTACCCATCCCATTGAGGCAATGCAAAGGCCTCAAAAGCAAGGATTGGGCTATGGAGAAACTGATAAGAATTTTGAAACCTTGTTGAAGAAAATTTTTATGGACAATATTGAGGTTGAGTCTTCTATGAAGAAGAAGGTCAAGATGCATGAAAAGATCCAAAACTTATGTAGCCATTATTAGATAAGTGGCCATTAGATAGAGAAGTGTTGGAAGTTTCACCTAGAACTTTGACACTTCTCTAAGTTTGTTGCAGAATCTAGTCAACCCAAAATAGACAAGGAAGGAATCAAGGCAGTACTTGAAACCACCATGCAAGAGACTAAGGGACAAGCAATACTAGTAGTTTTCACCACTCCTAAAGTAGTGCTAGTAGTTTCCACCAGTCCTAAGGAAATCCTAGTGGAAGCACAATAGAGGAGTGAGAAACCCAAGGAAGGGGGTTCCTTTGAACAACTTCGTAAGAGTTGGGAACAATTTTCAGCAAACTAGCAATATTAGCTTTGTATGTGTTACCTTTTTCTAAGTAGGGTAATTGTTGATAGGAAACTAGTGTGTTTATGAGTATATGACTCTAAATTAATTTTTATGTAATGAAGTTGTATAATCCCAAGGATGAGATGTTTGTATAGCTATTTAAAGCCATATCTCTTATAAGCCAAAAAGGAAGATAATTTGAACTTCTTTTGTTTGGTGTGAGGCTCTTTAGAAGAAGCATTTGTTACAATTAAAAGTGATTTAGAGTTGTAGAGAATGGCTAGCTAATGCCTTAAAGTTCTTCGCTTTATGACTGAGTTAAAAATGGTCAGTTGATGACCAATGTTCCTATAGGTCTTTATCATGACCTTGATTCATATGCAAATATTTGGAGCTTTATGGTGATGCCTTTAGTTAGCCATTCTGAAGAACAATGGTGAAGGAATTTTTCAAGTTGAGGCTTTATTACCATTGCTCGTGCAATTTTCAAGAAAGAAGGGGCATCAAAAGTGACTAGGCTGGAATGCAAATGTGAACTACCATCGTAAGAAGCACTAAGTGAAAGGTTTATCATGCTCAATTTTTCTTCTTGCTTTATGGTTTTTCAATTTCCATTTGAACTACGATCCTTTCTTTAAAAGTCCTAGTGTGACTCAAGTATGAGTCCCCCTATGGAAAAATATGACATTGAATGTTTTCATGATATTGTCAAAATGTAAGACCCCAAGAAGGTAGAATAGATAGTATATAGGCACAGGTGTATTTGACCAAGACCAAAAGGTTAATTTGAGCATTGCAATGGAGCTTCAAAAAAAATGGCAACAGAATTGAGATTAGTTAGAAAGGAGCAAAAGGTTCTACTGTATATGCTTTTGGAGGAGCAAAAGCCTTTTTAGTGGGGAGGTTTGATCTGGAGGATATTTTCATCAAAAATTGAAGTATCTTTTGATTGCCAAAAATTAGCACCATGTCAAAGTTCTCATAATTCTGAATCTAATGCAACTTGAATGAGTGAAAAAGGAGTTCATATGCTCAAGTTATGGCAAGTCAAATTTTGGTCAAACTCTGGACTAGAGGTCATAAAAAAGGCAAAGTTTGGAACTCTCCAAAACTGGTTGAGTTTAGCACCAATTGGAAACATTTATTTCATCAAAAATGGAGCTTGGACACAAAAGGTATGCTTGGTCAAAGTCATGGTCAAATAGGCATATTAGGGGTTGACCAAAAATAGGAATAAAATTTGATCATCTCAAAAGTGGGCAACAATGGATTTCAAACTGAAGAGCTCTTCGAGAGCTTTCTGACGATGGTCATTTCAGCAAAAATGGAGATGAGATGTAGAAGTTATGGCAATTCAAAGTTAAGGTGAAAATAATTATTTTGATGATTTCAGCATGATGTCATCATGATGGTATGGAAAAAATGATGTGGCTTATCCATCATTCAATGCTTGACACGTGGCATGCTGAATATTTAACACAGTTGTCATTTTTATCCAATCAAACTCAGACATGTGGCATTTGAAGAATGAATAAGAAAGTGCCATGTGGCACCATCATATTATGCCACATAGCACCTCAAGTATGGGATGAGTAAACTGTTATAAAATTTTTTCCAATTGTGGGATTTGAACTCACAATGCATTAACTTCAAGCAACCACCTTTACCAGTGAACCAACCATTGGTTTTTACTATTATTGGGATCAGATTTATTATTAACTAATCCATCCAAAGAAAGAATGAAACCAGTGGGACATGATCCTCCAACCACCATAGTACCAAAAGAATTCATGGCCATTAACCATTTATGGTGTTTAAACTATTTTTGGATAATGTTTTACTTAACCAAAATATATTTGCCCAACCTTATAAAATAAGGTTATAGTTAATTTGTTAATACTTTTAACCTCTAATTTGCCAAATGGAAAAAGAGGTATTTTGAGGGTGGAGTTTGTTTAAAGCCCTAAATTTATTAAATAATGGTTTTGGCCTATTTTGGTTAAATTTTACGTATAAAAGAGGCTGATGTTAAGCCTTTAGGGTATTATTTTCCTAGGCATTCCTGGGGATTTTCTAGAGCCATTTTCCAAGAGTCATTCCAAGGGCATTTTTGAATGCATTGTGCATTTTGCTAAAAGGAATGCGAGGGTTTTTGTAGGTAAGATGAATTCTTGTAGGAGGAATAAGGAGAATGAGATATAATTATGTTTTGTTTCTATGGTAACATCTGTTCAGGAAAAGTCTTGTCTGCTCTTTAGTAACTAGTCTTGCACTATGAGAGCTTGTAGGCAAGTGGTTTGAGTCAAGATTTGTGCCATGACTTTTTGGATGGACTACTGTAGACACCTAAATTTGATTACACTACTTTAGTAATATTATTTAGTTATCTCTAAAGGCATTATTAATTAAATTCCTATTTAATTAATCATTTTGCCATCCCCTATTTGATTAATTTAATTAATCATCTATAGTCCTAAATTGATAAATCAAATAACGTATCATTTATCAATTAAATATTTTTCTCCTATCTAATTCCAAAAATCCCCATTCATTAAATAAATCTATTTGATAAATAAAATCCTCAAAATCTAAAAACCCCTAACCTATCCCTAATCCTCCATTTAGCCTAATCCACCCCATCCATCCATACTAACCTAGCTTAGCCACTAACTCACCCAACCTCATTAATGTCATCCACTTGCACATCTCTAACATCCTTAATCTAATCCTAAAACCTAGCCTAATCCACACCCTAATGTTGTCACATTCCCTAAACAAGTTTAAGACTTTTCTAAACCAAATCAAAGTCCCTCTCAAAAATATTCCAACCACCAAGCCATCTGTGCTCTTACAAACCATAAAAGACTCTTACAAGCCCACTCATGAATCTTACATCTCTCTTACATACTCAACCCCACTCATCATGCCTTTAACCAACCCTTTACCCTACCCTCTCACACTCATCCTCCTTGTGACAAGTGTCACCTTCCCATTGGTGCTAAACAAGCACAATCCATGTGCTCTCCTTTGAGTGCATCCTAGCCCTCCTTAAGTCTTCATCTCTCCTTGCATCTTAGCCCTCCATCTCTCAAGCCTTTAGCCTATAAATTGAATCCCCTCCCAAGCCATTTAACCACAACCATTTGAGTAAAGTTATCATGCCTTTTTGAGAGCCAAAATCCATACCCATACCCTTATAATTCCAAATTGAGAGCTCACAAATCTACCAATTTTCCATTACCCATCTCCATTGAAGCCATTTTGAGCACTTGAGCATACATCCCCAATCCATAAATAGAAACATCCCAAAAACAAGAGAACAATCTCATTGAGAGAGCCTATCTATGGCTCACATTCTCATTTGAGTTTGTCTTCTCTTTTGTCTCTCATATATGTTATGTTAGTTTAATGTGTAAATGCTTTTATTGAATTAGTATTTTTAGCATATTATATTAGTGTATACAACTACAACATATTGTAATCAACTTTTGGAGCATCAATTATATATTAGTCACTTAGTTGAGCTAGACCCAAAGACATAGTCTACTTAGCTAGATGAATTCCAAAATCAAATTGCTTTTCTTCTCTCTGCATTCTCTATCTATAGTGATATAATTCTCTTTTCTATTAATGATGTCATTTTTAATATTTGATGTCCTTTTCAATTATACATTGTAAATTAAGTATTTGTACACCTTGATGCAATTTTTCACTCAATATATAATTGCCTAGATCCTAATTAGATCAAAAGTACCAAGGAATAGGGTGGGAAAGACCCTTTTTTTGACAAACTTACAAAGCTTGGTTTTCCCATCCTAGACATTTTGAAATAGAAAGGTGAAAATAAAAGCCGAAGTAAACCACCTTCCCATATTAGGGATCAAAGCACTTTGCATACTACCTAGTATGTATTGGCCCTATATGGAATCACTACTCCCCCACTTGTCAATTTTCCACCATACCTTGCCATAACAATTATGGCTGCTCACGGGGTGCAAAGATAGGACCATTAGATTAATAGGTTATCATCCACTCTTGGTTGGTTCAAGGAATAATTTCCATAAATTTATAGGTGATGGGAAGTTTACCATAGATGAACACATTAAAGCATTCTTTGTAGCTACTCACATCTTAGGAGTTGCACATGAGGATGTTACTATAATATTATTTGTTGAATCCTTGATAGAAAATGTGGTAGACTAGTCCTATCATCTAGATGATGGCTAAATCACTAATTGGGATACAATGAGAATGGCCTTTGAGACAAGATTTAAGATTGCAAAAAATGAACATCTTTTGTTGACACAGTTGACATCTATTAAAAAGAAACCTACCATGAGTATGAGAGATTTTGTTGCTAATTTCAATAAGATTATTATTAGAATTCCAACTACTGATAGGCCCACTACTAGTAATCTAAAAGCATTCTTCATAAGTTTGATACCTCTAGATATCAATTATGATTTGAGAAGGGCACATCACATGGATTTATTAGACACACAAAAGAAGGAAATTGAATTTTAAGATGACTTGATTTCCACAAGAAAATGGAAACTAGAACTTAAAAATAAAGAAAGTTCTAATAACACCACATTGTTTGATGAAATGATTTAGAAACTATCAAATGAGTTGGTAGCAATAAAAAGGAAATTACCTAGATTGAATAAGCCATACCAACAAAATTATGAAAATTTTCCAGGAAGGAACAATTTTAGAAGATTTTTGTAGCTCATAAGCCCACAATCTAGGTTCCCAATTGAAGTGGCATTAAAGAAAGGAAATATTTGTGTCTTCCATTTGAAAATAGATCATGATGGTGAGAGCTATCTAAAAACTACTCATATAATGCAGTTATTATCCACCAATGAGTTGAACAGTGCACCTCCTTCTTTAGAGTCAAATTTTTAATCAAATGGAAATTATAGGAATTTATTTTTGGAATATGAGTTAGATTCTTAACCAAAGTGTAAATATTATGGGACAATTAATGGAACTTCATATATAGTGCTTACTCAAGGTAAAAGGCTAAAGAATCAATCCCCCAGTCATCCTCACAGAAACAATCCTAGACCCTCAGCAAATAATATTCATGATGATCAGGGAGCATCAACCTCTCAAACAAGTAAGGACAAAATGCCTTTTGATTTCATTCAATTCTGTGTAGAATTAAAAATCCAAATTTCCCCTATAGATAATTTGAAGTCTTACCCCTCTGAGTTAAAAAGAATGGTAGATCGATGTAAAGGGAATACTTTAGACTTCAATCATAATGTGACTGTTGAAGAAGGGGATGAAACCTTGATATCTAACCTATTTAATCAAGAGGATTCTACTATTTTAGCAACCTCTCCTTGGCAAAAACCTGACCCTTTCTATATTTCACTATATATCGATTAATGCAAACTAAGCAATTGCATAATAGATTCAAGTGCATTAGACAACATTATGTCTTATTCTATAGCAAAAGCCCTGGGTCTCAACCTCACTAAGGTGCATGGAAGATGTTATTCTATGGATGCCAAGTAGGTTCCTTTCCTCAGAAAAATTAAAGATGCTCAAGTAGCCTTAGCTTTACAACCAGAAAAGAAACTCTTATAGACCATTCTAGTAGTAGATATTCTAGCAAGCTATGGACTTCTCTTAAGTAGGAGCTTTTGCTAAGACTTAGGAGGAGAAATAAAACTAGACTAGTCCCAAGTAGTCATACCTATAGTGAGTAAGAAAGTCAAGTTAGAACTTGAAGGAAAAGAAAAATTTACTATCTTAAATTTAAATGATCCTAAAGCTCAAATCATCTATCAAGAGTTGGAGTTTGGAAATTACATGTTATTTACTAAAGAGGCTCTGGATGAACAAAGCAATGAAAATCTAAATGAAGGAATTCCAAATGAGAAAAAAGATTTAATAGGAATATGGACATTAGAATTTGATGAAAGTTGTTCCTCTTTAGGATTTGGCATAGGTGTAGTGTTAATACTCCCTAAGGGAGAACCTAAACCCATGGCCTTCAAATTGGAGTTTGGGAATACAAATAACACTATAGAGTATGAGGCCTTATTACTAGGGATAATGATAATGAAAGAAAAAGGAATAAAGATCTTGAAAGCTTGAGGTGATGTAGAGAACATTGTAAGACAAATTAAAGGGCAATACTTTGTGAAGAATCACAAGTTGAAGAATCATAGAAATAGAGTTTGGGACAAAATAGAAGCCCTAGATGCTTTTTCTATTGAAGTAGTGCCAAGGGAGATGAACACCAAAGCTAATTCCTTAGCAGTTTTTGTTTTTCTACTGTTACCTCATCCAAAGTTCAAAGATAAGAAGTACTAGATTGAGATTGTATATCAAGCCTTTATTCAAGATAATTTAGAATCTTGGCAAGTTTTTGAAGATGACAAGAGCTTGCAATTTTTCTTATTAAATGAAAAGGCTACTTCAAAACATTAGTCTAATGAAGGTAATAATGAAGACTCTAATCATGAGCTAAAAGAGAATTAGATGGGGGAAATTTGATTATGAGGTAATATCATTCCCCATACTTTGTGTCTTTGGAAAAATTGTTTAATAGACATGATGCCTACATAAAGAAAAAGAGGGCAGAGAAGGGACCTACCACTGGTGAGTATGTAGGAGTAAATATTGGTGATGCCTATAATCTAAAATGATCAATATTGGTAAGTGTTTTTCACCAGAAGAGAAAGAAGCCACTAAGTTATTTTTTTACAAAATACTAGGATGTATTTTCTTGGAGTTATGAAGATTTGAAAAGCTATAGAGGCAAGAACATAAAGCATTAGATTCCCCTCAAACCTAATGTAGACCCTTTCTAGAAGAAACAAAGGAATTATAATCCTAAGGTAGTAGACACCATATTTTGGGAAGTAGATAAAATTTTAAAAGGAAGGATCATCTATCCCATCCATCACTCCACCTGGGTAGCTAATATAGTACCAGTTAGAAAGAAGAATAGAGAAATAAGGATCTGTGTTGATTTCCATAATTTGAAATAGGCATCTCTGAAGGGTAATTTTTCTATCCCCAATATGGACCCACTTACTACAAAGAGTCGCTAGATCCAAAATGATGTCCATGCTTGATGGATTCTCAGGTTACAATCAAATTGAAGTTAAAGAGAAGGACCAACATAAGACAACATTCATCACACCTTGGGGTATGTTTGTATATCACAAAATGCCCTTTGAGCTCATCAATGTTGGTGCCACATTTCAAAGGTGTATGAATAAAAGGTTTTCTGATATAAAGGGCTAGATTATAGCTATATATCTAGATGACCTCACCATGTTTTTGAAAAAGATGAAAGATCACATAGAAAATTTGAAGAAAGTCTTACAAAAGATGTCAAGCACATGGAATCTCCCTCAATCCAAAAAAATCTATTTTCTATGTAATAGAGGGAAAGTTCCTTGGTCACATAGTTTCTGAAGAGGGTATTAGAATTGATCTTGAATGAGTTGAGGCCATTCAAAGATTGGGCCTACCATCAAATAAAACAGGAGTTAAATCATTCTTCAAGTAGGTGAATTTCCTCTAAAGGTTTGTACCAAATTTTGTAGAAACCACTCAGTGTATTATGGACATGATGAAAGGAAATTCAAATTTCAAATGGAAAGAGGCAGGGAAACATGCCTTTTAGAATATAAAAACTGCTATTAGTAATGCTCTAGTATTATGTCACCCTAATTATAATTGAGATTTCATCATCTACTATTCTTCTTTTGAACTCACTTTATCAGCAGTACTTATGCAATATAATAATGGACGGAAGTACTCACAAACTGAGAAACATGCTTTTGCAATAGTCAAAGCACATAATTTATTTTTATTTTATAGCTTGCATTCACATTCTCTCATTTATGTCCTAGATGTAGTAGTAGAAAGTGTGTTAACATAGTAGGATGTAGGGTGCAATGTCAAAGGAACATGGATAGCAAAGAAACAAGAGTATGATATAGAAATTAAACCTATGAAGCTAGTAAGGGGTAATGCCTTGTGCAAGGCAATTGCAAAAAACAAGATAGCTGAAGAATTAGAAGAATTGGGAGAAAAGCAACTAGTTTTGGCTATAGGTCTTCATGATCCATGGTTTGAGAATATTACTTATCTACTAACATATGGAGAATGTCTAGAGGGCACAAGTGCAAGACAAAGGAGGGATCTTAAATTGAAAATAGTTAAGTCTATAATTTGGTATGGTAAATTGTTTTAGAAAGCCATAGATGACACTTTCCTCGGATGTTTGGACAAAAAACAACAAGAAAAGCTATTGAAAAAATTTCATCATGAAGCCTATCGAGGGCATTTTTCATCTTTAGTCATGGCTTTCAAAATATTAAGATAGTGCTATTACTAGCCTAAAATGTTCAAGGATGCCTATTCTTGGGTGGAAAATGCAAAAAATGTAAGATGTTTGTTAGGTGTCATCAATTAGTTTCTCTACCATTAAGACCTATCATCATTGAGGGACCTTTTCAACAATGGGGTCTTGATTTCATTGGTTGAACTAGCCCAACATCTAGTGCTAGCCACCAGTATGTGATAACTGTGATTAATTACTTCACTAAGTGGGTGGAAGACAAAGCAACTAAGAAAACTCCTTTTGAAGTAATATGCAAATTCATTAAGGAAAAAATACTAGTTAGGTTTGGTGTTACCATCAAACTAGTGATGGACAACACAAACTATTTCTCTTCAATTGAGATTACCAACTCTTTCTTTGAATATGGAATTATAGTCAGTCATTCATCTAATTATTTCCCATAAGAAAATGGTCAAGTTGAGTCCAGTAACAAGAATTTGATAAATATTGTTACGAAATTAGTATCAGATAATCAAAAACTTGGCACAAAAAAATTTATAAGGCATCGTGGACAGATAGAGTAACACCTAAGAGGGCAATTGGCATATCTCCTTTTGAATAAGTTTATGGAACTGAAGCTAATCTCCCATTACCTTTGGAATTGGCTAAAAAGAAACTTAGGACAATGATTGAAGATGATATCTATAAAGATGGTTTAGAAGAGAGGATTTTTGTATTTAAGCAAGCTTGAAGAGGAAATGGAAGAAATTGTGGATCACATGACACAACACCAAATGTGAGTAAAGAATTTGTTCGATAAGAAGGCAAGACCACAAAAAAGCATGGCAGGAGACAATGTGTTATTTTGGAAGAGAAGTGCTCCAAAGGGTATTCATAAAAAGTTTGACACCTTGTGGAAAGGTCCATTCATAATTCATTAGGCATTTGAGAATAATTCTTTCAAATTGGTTTATCAAGATGGAAAAGTGCTACCTCTAACCTATAATGGTCAAGTTCTAAAGCTTTATCAAATTTCAAACTGAGACCAAGTAACCCATGTATTGTATTATAGCTATGTTTAGATCCTTTCCATGTTATTCTAGGTAGTTTTCCTTCCTTGCCTTTTTTTCCTTTTTTTCCCTATTTTAGTTTTGTTGTGCTGCAACCTTTCATTTTTGTGAGAGGTCCTTGCTTGGGTATAGTCTACCCAAGTCCCTAGTTGGAGCCAGCTATTGCCCCACTTTTCACCCTATAACCATTTTGCAAAACTAGAAAATTTTGTGTCTTAGTTAAGCCTAGGTATGTCTGGGTTTAGTTTTAATTCCCCTTAGGTGAAAAGGGTCTCCATCAAATTTTCCATCTTTCTCTTCTCCTACATTTCATGGCCAGGTGGTTTTCCTTGATGTTGTGAGTTACACATAGCTTAATACCTAATTTGATGGGGATTCTTGCAACATGCAAAAGTTATTCACAAAGTTGGGTTTGTTTGTGGCTTATCATATTTTTAATGAACGAAGGAAGCTTGCAGAAAATTGAGCATCACCTTCTCCTCGGTAGGTTTTCAATGCATGAAGGTGATTTTCTATGAAGAGCAATAAATGATGTTTATGGGCCTATATAAGAAGATAATGAGCTTTTTATTGAAAATCCCTATTTTCACTACAATATTCTACCTTTGAAAACATTTAGTATTCATCACAAAGCTCAGAATCATCTTATGGGGCAAACTCAAAAATGACATCCTCTGAGTGGAATTTTGACCCATGAAGTCACTTTTCTACCAAAGGCAATTATAAAGGAAAGAAATAGGGAAGTCAGACCCTTTTCAACTTTCATAGTCCTTTCAAGATTTTCTAAATCCAAAGGAAATATTAACTCAAAGGATGAGTTTAGAGGGAAGCATGGGTAGGAAAATGAGAATCATCTTCTCCTCGACCAATTTTCAACCTATGAGGACAATTTTATGCTTTCAAGAGAAAGTCAACTTTAAAAGTAGATTGGGCCCACAAATTATGCACAAAACATCTTAAGATGATAATGGAAACAATCTAATCATTGTAGCAAAGGTATGCTAAGAAAAATTCAATTAAGCAGATATTTTCTTATGGGGTACTCTATTCATAATTCTTCAAAACTTAATGGGAACTGGAAAAGTAAGTATGAAATAAAGGAAAGTTACCATTGGGCCAACAAAAACTATGAAAATAAATTAAAATATCCATTAGAGCTCCCATATTTACTATTTCAATGGATTTATCCTTTAATTCATTTGTGTGGCACAAATCTTGAAGATCAATGGATGAATTAAGACTCCTATATAGATGGAAACATAACAGTTATTCAAACTAATGCCTTTTCTTGAACTGTTATTCTGTTAAATTGTAGAACACATTCAAATAGTCTATATTTTTTGATTCAATAATTCTATTCTTCAATTAGATTTGAAATTTCAATTTACTTCATTCTCAAACAAAATGGTAACTAGATTTATGGGGTTGGATGGGCTAAATGGAATTAAGTCCACATTGTAAAATTTCATAGACACTTCAAACCATTTTCATAATATGCAAGATTTCTAAAGGAGGTTGAAGTTGGAGCCAATTCATCCCTTAACTGAGAAGCTCTAAGGAAGTGGATTGGTAGAGGTTACTAGTTTCCAGTGGCAGTCCAAGATCTAAAATTGATTTAGGAATGCATAAATCAATACAATCTAAATACCAAACAAATTATGTTACCTAAGAATACTGTATTAATCTTCATTGATAGGAAAACTACGATGAATTGCCTTTGAGTTCTAGAATGGGAGGAGTTTTTAGACTTGACTATAGGAGGAGTAGTCTCTGAGTTCTCCATGAAGAAGATGGTGTGGAGGAGGGAAATTATGCAATCCTAGTTTCAAAAGCTACAGAGTGCCAAGAGTAAGGTCCCCAAAACTCTATTTGGTACTAATTTCAAAACTGAGATTGTAGACATTCTGTTTCTCCTACACAAATTGAAAGGTGAGGTAGAAGCTTTAAATTTCATTGAACAATATTTCTTTTTGGTACAAGTTATTTATTCAGATACATAATATATTGAAGGGGCCCACATGGTAATTGAAAATATTTCCAAGGCTCTTAGCACTATGAAGTTCTACAACACTTCCTATATGTCTTCCTTTCTAATTTATATGCTGCCATCTCAATAGTTATTGCTAGGCCTTCCAAGAATAGAAAACTCTCCCAATGATGTGAAGTGTTATGAGTTATATCCATGTTTGCAATTGCAAAATAGTTATGTGGAGTATGTCTAAGTTAATGACACATTCACAAAGACAATTTGTAGGGAACTCCAAGGATGCCCAGAGAGGAGATTCAGTTTGGAGGCAATGGAAAATATTAGTAAAATCGAAAGGTATTTTATCCAGTTCACATATCTCTCATATTTGCATCTTCTAGCATTCAATGGATTCCCCCTAAAGCTGCCCAAGTATCTGAGTGACATGGTTGTGTTGATAGAGATTGTGAGATAGATGATCCAAGTGAATGTGCTAAGTAGAAGCTTGAAGAAAAAGGGATATGAGTTCTCTATCAAAGTAGGAGCTTATAGTTTTGAGTATCAATATGATACAAAGAATATGCTCAAAGTATTTGAGATGAAATACAAATTGGAGATGTATGAGGTCTTCAGACCTATGTTTGAACTGAATGGATATGCTAGGGATGTGTTGCAGATTGGGAGTGTGATAAAACAAATTACCATTGTTGAAGACTATTGGGTGGATTGTAAAGGTGAATTTGAAACTTGAGATCATGCTTTCACTAGGCTCATAGTAGAGCAAATAAGAAAACATAATATAAATCTTAATGTCGAAGGATTGGAGGATGATGGGGAATATATGTATAGTAATACATATCTAACTAAGTTAAGAAACACTCCTATCAATTCAGAGCATGATGAAGGTGTTGAGGAAGATTTAGACACAATGATGGCCTAAATCATCAAACAAACTAGGAAATGGGTTTAATGGACATCCAAAAGTAGCTAGAGTAAAGGCACAACCACTCAAGCTTCTCTAGTAGCTACAACTCGCTCTTCCTCCCAAAGCACTACACCCAAAGTAACACTAGCTACCACTCAAGGACTAGCTCACCCTTTGGGAGGAGGTTACCAACCTCTAGATAAGAGCATCCCTATACCTAAGACTTGTCATGGTGGCTCCTTGCCAATTATTGGTACCCAAACTGGTGCTAAATATAAGAAGAAAAAGGAGCCAAAGGATAGTGTTGTTGCCTCAATTCCGTCTCCTCATGTTACCCTAGTCCCCTATCCTAATGTTACACCAGTTAGCTCTCCTCATGTCACCCTAGTTCCCTCACCTCATCATAGCCTAGTTCCACAAGTAAGTGCTACACTTCTACAACCAAGTGGCTCCCAGTGCATATAGTAGATTTGGGAGATGGAAAGATTAGTAGCATTTAGTCTACTAAATTTGATAAGGCAAAAAGGAAAAAAGTAGAGGTGGAGAAAGGCTAGAGCTCTTCCAAACTCATTTCTAAGGCCCCAAAGAATACATTCTCTTCAACTATGATGACAATCACTCCAGTCAAGTAGAAGATGTTTAGCATAAAAGCAATTGGGATGGCCTCCAATGTGACAGGCATCGATTCCTAGTCAGAGGATACTTTGGCGAGAAAAAGAAAAAGGTAAGATGAAAGTACCTACACCAAGGATACCATATACCTCATAGTTTGTTCTAGATCTACATTAACCAAAGTTAAGAAGCAAAAAACCTTTTCTAAACTTGGGCAAGATCTAGAAATAGGGCACTTGACAATGGAGATAGCCGAGCCCAAAAAAGAAGGAAAAATTGAAGATATGACTATTGATGATTTTACTTTACACTTGGTTTCTATAAATGAAACCAATTTTGGCTTGTGGAAGTCAACCAATGAAGTAATTGAGGGAAAATTTGAAAGCCTAAAGTTATCACAAGTTAGGATAAAGGCTAAGATAGAAGAGTTTAATAGGCTCATCTGATAATTGGTCACTCCATTGGAAACTATGTTTAGAGTACTAGTAATAAGAAATTCTACTATTACTAAATTTCAAGCCCTTATCTCTCAACTTCAAGAAGATAGGAATTGTTAGTCCCTCAAAATCAAAGCTCGAATTTTGAGTACCATTGAGAAATCAAGCCCTATAAATGCTTTTTAACTGCATATGTACCTAACTATACATTTGAACCCCATGAGGTGTTTAAAATTTCTAAAACCTTTCATTTAGTGCATTTATGTGTTCCATGAAGTTAAACATCCATTTTGAGCCATTTCGTGAAGTCCTATTTTGAGCAATTATCAATTTTGCATTTTCACCTAAGTGTCAAATAGCAACAGGAGGCTATGTTTGTCATTGAATATCTCACATTAGAAATTTTTATAACTTGCCACTTTGCGAGTGTTTAGTGTTAATATCTTAGAGCCTATGTTTTATATTTCAAGTTGTTTCGAGTGCATTTGACTAGGTTTTGAATCTCTCAAAGTTGACCATTTAAAATTGTCATGCAAATGCAATTAATTTTGAATTCTGGGAAGCCCTATTTTACTTGTTATAACTTTGACCCAGATGATCAAACTAAGAAAATTCCTTTTGAGTTGCATTGTAGAAGTCAGAGATTTCTATATTTCAAGTTTGAGGTTATGATGAATATGATTGATTAGTTTTCAAATGCAATTCCAAATGCAACTTCTGAATTTTTACTGGTGTCAAGAAAGGTAGATTGGTTAGTACCCTTATTCATGAAGTCGTGACTCCTAATCCATGATAGGTGAGATTGAATCGATTCTACCACTATGTTTTACTTTAAAAATACTAAAATTATGTCAATTTTTATGTCTTGACGAATCTGTTTGTACACTTTTCTAGGTCAATTTCATTTGTAAAAAAATGCTTTCTGTCAGTATTTCTAGTTTACAAATTCTGAGTAGCCCACTTTGACCACTCGAAATTTATGCCTAGTTATTCATCATGAGCTCAAATCACAGATTTATATTATCCCTATGATAGTGAACCAATGCTCCAGTTTTCATGCCCCCAAGTATCAGTTTACCCAGTTTTTGAAGTCGAATCTAAAAATATTTTATGGTTTTCTGACTTGTTTTCTTGCTAGTGATTTTAAGTAAGCAATTTCGAAAGTCAACATCTGTTGAGTAAGAAACTTTCATGAGATGAGATTTTATAGAAGGGAGTCTATAGAACAAAGAATTAGTGTGCAATTTTTTAGAGCTGAGTCAGAGATTTGGATAAGCTTTTAAAGCTGATCAAGGGACCTCTTGACATGAAATTGACAAGTTGATATAAAGTGATAAATTGAGTCTTAATTAGTAGTTCATTGATGGTTTATAATTTAGATCTATGTCAAATGTTTAGTTGATCAATTTTCCAGTTTAGTTGCTCAAAAACAATCTTTTTTTTAGCCAAACCCACGTTGGGGCCTGATTGATTCCATCAAGTACAGTGAGTCAAAGAATAAGGATAGTGTGGCAAAGGGAACGCCTATGTGTAAAGAAGTGGAACTGTTCACCTAGAAAAATTGAGCTAGCTATATGGAAGAAATCAAAAATTGAAATGAAGAATCTAGATCCTTTGAGGCTCTCATACCTCTCAAGTGTGGAAGCTGTGTCTTTGATGAAGAATAGAGGAGACATGGGCTCAACTAGAATCATAGTACAAGTAATTCTCAGATCTAAGAGCTAGAGAGCTTTAGTCTTTGAGAGCTACTAATGCAAAGCTTGATTCCATTTCAAAGGAATTTTTAGATAAAGACCAAGAAATGGGTATGCTCCAGAAATTCCTTGAAAGTAAAGAAACTGAATGTAAAATTAAAGAAGGAAAGTGAAGTACTTATTGAAGAGAAGATTTTTAACATTGATTGCATCAGAATGTAGGAAGAAAAGAATAAGAAACTTGCTATGGACAATGAGAAAATTAAATTTTTAATGCAAGAGGGATGTAATGAACTAAATTATACACATTCAGAATTGAATGACTAAGATGATAATATAGGTGAACTAAAAAGTATGTTGCAACATTGTTGATGTGTTCTACTGAGAACTATTAGAGGCTCTTATCAAAATCCAAGGTCTAGAGAGTCTTATTGATGGAGCTAGGTCAATTCTTTAGGACAAGGGAAACAAAATATGTGAGTTTGAGATTTCAACTAAATAGTTTAGAAATTAAGTCTTAGCTAAAGAATTGGTTGCTAAACTAAAAGTGGTTGAAAAGGAGAATGAAACAATAAGAAAGTTGGAAGTGGAAGCTATTAGAAAGGGGTGGACATTACAAACAAAAAAATGAAAAAGATAGAGTCAACACCTTGGGAGCCCCATGTGAAGGACATTTATGAAATAAAAAAAAAGGAACCTCCAAGCTTCCCACATAAGAAGAGCTCATGCTAAATGGAGGAACTAGCAATGAGAAGGAGACCCCACATGTGCAGAGGCTGATGCAATTGAAAGAAGAATCCTCATGCAATATATAAAGAGATAATGTGCTTAAAAAATGAAAAAAACTTAGCATTTAGATGCCAAGGAAGGAGCCACTAGTGAGTCAAAAATAGATCAGAGCATCTAGTAAGAGAAGCAGTGACATATGAGGACCATTGGAGGAGGTTCATGCATCATTTAAAGGAAGATTTAGCATGAATAGTGTCAGTCATTTACCATGTAAGCTTGATATTATGTTTACTACATACCATAAACATAGACTGGTACAAATCTAGTCCACAGACAAGAGATTCTACTTCTAATGGAAACTAGATGGGATGCTATAATAAAATAAACAATGTTATGTGCTATCAATCTATAAATAATCTAATAGAACAATTACTATATAACCCGAGTTGAGTTTGTTAGTGTAACTAATAGCTATTTGTATAATGGAAATTTCCTATTGCATATGGTACGTGCTACACATTGTATATGTGATCGATGCAGTATTCTATTTTTAAATGTCTCCATGTCCACCAAGGATACATTCATCTGCCTCTCAATGTACTTGTTCTACACCATCATTACCAAGAAGCAGTAGCATAGAGCAGGGTAGACCATGCAAAGGTTGGATGCACAATCAAGGGAGATGCCATGATTAGAAGAGGTAGAGAAAAATCAAAAGAGAAAAAGGAGAGTTTGGTCAAAGCCATTGAAAATTTTCTTTGCTCTAAAATATCCCACATTTGTAATGTGGATGTGTTTTTTAATTTTAAAATAAAATTCAATTCAATTGGTGTAATGCCTCTAAGACAAGAGGTTTTTGGAATCAAAGCTCTCATGTATGGGATTTAACCCAGAAAGCTAGCTGGTGGGCAGACCAAGGAACTTTTACAAACTAATGCAAACATTGATGACATGGCACCAAAAAACTCAATGAACATGATCACACCATGTGTCCTAATCATGTAGACAGTGCATGCCTACAAAATAGATGTTCTCAGTATTTAAGGAATGTGAGAATGCACATGGGCACCATGTGGAAGTGGGCCTGAGATGCATTTCAAGGTGGTGATCTAGTCAGGGCTAGGGGTGATGATGTGGCACCTTACAGGTGAGTATGTGGAATAGGCCAACCTATCAAGGGCTCCCATGTGGCAGCCCAAGTGGTGCCTAGTGGGCCCAGTGAGGAATAGGGAATTTTAAATGAAATATTAAATTTTAATATTTTATTTATATTAATATACACATTTAGATTTCTTAAGTGCAAAAAGGCCTTTTTTCTAAAGTTCAAACTTCATAATATTTCAAATTTTTGAAAATAAGTTGCAAACTAGAGACGATATATAGGGGGGTATTTTTCAAATTGAGACTCAAGGGGTTTTTGAGAGGTGAATATAGGAATATTATATATCATTGAAACTAGGAGAAAATGAATATAGGGTTTCTAATTATGGAGTTTGTTTTTGCACAGGAATTCACTAGTTTGAATTATAGACAGAAATGTGAAATTTGGGGCCTTCTTAGTGAAATTTGTAAAAATTGAAAATCTAGTTAGAAGCTTGGTAATACATGGTAAAAATGTAGTTGGGGTCAAATTTGGTCACTTTCAGATTAGTTAAGCCTTAATTCCTTCAGCATTTCATGAGGATTTTTAGATATTGTGGTTGCAAAAAAGATTTTCCATCATAGAGTAGAGGTATTTAAAAATTTGTTGCAATGTAATGATGAAAATAAAAATTAGATTAGGGGTAGAAAGAAGAGAGAGGTTATTCAATTGCAAGGGATTAGATTCCAAGTAGACATATGTCATTCTAATATTAGATCCAGGAATTCATCTTGGTCTATATCTTCCTTTCTTCATCCATTTTAGGGGTTCCAATTTTCTAAGAAAAACTTCTCACTACTGAGACACCATTCTTTAGCATTTTCTCTTGTATTGAGCATCATTTAAGTTTTTATGTAGATATTTCTTGTTTGTTAGGTGATTTTTGAAGTATTTCTATACTTCTTTCATGTATTTGTCTTCAAGGAGAATGAATAAAGGACATAATAGGGTTTAAAATTCAGTCTAAATCTTGTCTCATGTTAATGGATCTATAATTTCTTCTAATTTGGTAACCAAGAGCACGAATTAGGTTGCATTCTATTTAAGGATGTATGTGATTGAAGTGTCTTGCTTATGGAACAAAGAACCATGTAATTGCTTGGTGTTTATCATAGGGTTTGTATATTTTGTGATGGGATAATTCGGGTGTGAGATTCAAATTTGAAGTAGATGTCTATTCACAAGGTGAAAGATAGATCAGGGATCTTGATGTAAGAATTATGTCAAAGATTTCCAAAAGATGTATGGTTATAATTCATTTAATTACCCAATATATAAGGTACTAATCATTTGCAGGATCATTCAGTTTTGTTGCTCATACCTACGTCTTGTTGATATCAACATATTAAATCATTTTTACCTTTTATGTTGAAAGTTATTCAAAGCTTAACCCTCACTTAGCTTACTAGTTTCATGAGTCATGTTCTTAGCTAGTTCATGCTTGTGATTTCTTGGTTAAGTACAAAACATTTAGGGGTTTCATCTATTATTCTAGTTCCTAATTATGCTTATTGAATTGGTCACATAATTAGATCTTAAGAGGTTCACTCACGTAGGTTTTGTAGAGAGTAGAGTGAGGAAGGAGTGTAGCCTAATAGCTGGCCTAGGTTTTTGGTGAATTGTGTCCATTATTGGAGATAGCTACAAATAGATGCATTTTTTCCTTGCATAGTTGGTGATTCAAATTTTATTAAATTAGGAGACAAAAAAATGGTGACTCTATTGGGGATTTTATTGAATCTAAATGGTAGAAAAACCTTGAGAATTTAAAAGAAGAGATTCAATACAATAGAAGGAGTGTGTGAAAAGTTGTAGTAGTAAGTTATCTCATGTGTTTTCTAGTTTTCTTATTCAAATATCATGCACCCCAATATCCTTATTCATTGACAATAGTAATGTGACTAAATTGAATACATTTTAATATCAAATTTATTTGGCTTTTGGATAAGTTTTTGTTAGAATTTAGAGTTAATTTCAAGTTTTTTTCACTTTGTCAAGAGTGTGAAATTCCTAAGTGTTGTATAAAGTTTCATATACCTATTTTAAATTTTGGACCAGCTTGTTATGTTTTGTAAGTTTGGTAAATATTTTCTCACTAAGTGAATGGTGATTCAAAGTTATATCTCTACACTGGTGCTTCATAAATGTGAAGGTATTTTGAAGGATGCAATAGTTGGAAAGTAGATTTGAAGAATTCATCTCAAGTTCTTAATAATGAGGGACATAATTAGTTGAGATGCAATGCAAATATTACTAAATCTAGATAAGATCTAAATCTATAGTTATTTGTAGCATTGAAGTAGTTGCAGAAATCAGTATTGAAAGGTACTTTCCATTTTCATTTGACATTTTTTACATGAAAGTAATCTTTACAAGAGATTCTTTGTCAAATGGTTTAATACATTTCAACATACTTTATGAGAGACAAATTCAACAAAAGTGTATTTAAATTTTAAAGTATGTTTGAGTTTTGAATTAGTAGAAAGAACTCCAGATCTATTGTAATTAATAAATTCAGAGAGTATTTATGATGAATGAGTTTTAAGTTTGAAGAATGTCAAATTATTTTCATCAAATATGCAGCCAGTTAGTGAGAATTATAGATCTATTTCTACCAAGAGATACATGCCATTATGTTTTGATGGAATTCATGGTTTCCTAAATACTATGTTGTATAATCTCAGAAAGTATTTGCCTAAGTTTAGTGGGAACCATGAAAAGTCATCCAATGATCATGTTCAGTTATTCAGTGACTTGATTGGTGATTTTGAAATTTCTCATGAAGATGATCTTATGAAGTTATTTTTTTAGACTTTAGAAGGTGATGCTAGGGATTGGTTTTCTTTTTTACTAGCATGTTCTATTTCATCCTGAGATGAATTACTTTTAGCCTCCAGGAAGCAATTTGGGGAAAGAGTAAGCATATTTGATTCTTATGAAAAGCTCTTGAAGATTCATGTTAGGTGTGATAAACTTGTGGCTCAATTCAATATTAGATTTGCTAAAGTTTTGAATGATATCCCTAAGAGTTATAGACCTAATAATCCAATGTGTTTAACTATTTAATGTGATGTATTTCACAATAAAATGAACTATCTACTAAGGGATAAAGAACCTAGGACATTACACTAGGCTTTTATGACTACTATAGAGATTGAAAACAATCTAAAATATGGATTGACTAGAAGTTATTTATTTAGAAATGTGTGCTAGTATAATGTGTCTAACAGAAAGGATGAATGTGGTGTTGATGCTTTAGTTATCAATACCCCTGCTATAGGTTTCAATCAAGTGGAAAATTCAGATCAACAAGTAGGTACTCCTACCATCATAGATAATTTTGTTGAAAACTCAAAATTAAAGACATGTGCAGATGAAGTTTATTGGTTTCATGGAAGACATGAGTCTATTCTAGCAAAATGTAATGCACATGTTTCTGGTATTATAACAGCTAAAGATAAAATTAGTTTACTTGACGAGTTATAAATGCCAGATTTAAATTCAATCATTCATTCTCCCATTGGTGGTTTTCTTTATGTTGAAAACATAACTGATCATGAAGTTGAAGGATATTCATCTTAGTGTGAGGATGAAGAGGCTGAAAGTTAGGTATCAAGTCATCAGGGTGAAGTTGGTGATATGATGTATTATGAAGAAGCATCATGTGAAGAAAATGAAGAGACTTGTTACTGATGTCAAGAAGAGGACAGTGCTAGAATATGTTCTTCGTCATGTGAATCAAATGCAAATTGAGAAGACGAAAGAAATCATGTAAGTTGTCACTCTTATCCTAGTAGAGGTATGAGTTCTTTTCTTAAATCTAAAAGTGAATTTCTAGTTCATAGTTATGCAAATCAATCTGAGGTTGAAATTTGTGAAGAAAAATTCTCTACACAATATGAAGATAAAGAGGTTGTTTATCAAAATGGATTTCCTAATTGTGTAGATGAGTTTATTGAGGATGAGCGTAGTGATAATTAGCATACAAGTGATCCTAGGATCAATACACCAACACCTATTTGTGAGATAAATAATGATAGGTTTGCAAGATATTTGAATCACCTTCATGAAGACAATAAGAATAGCTTTGATTCATATTTTTCATGCTTCGTTGATGAAGTTGATGGTGAGTCTTCTTGTGATGATTCTAATTTTTCTTATTCATATGTTGAAAATGTCCATGATAGTGATGTTAGAAATGGTTTTAAAATGCACACTAACACCTTATATGATGAGGATCTTGATGATGATCAACATATATTTTGTCAAGATATTCAAAAAGGATTACTACATGGAGTTATCAACCCATTGTTTGAAGAAGACGTGGATTTTTTAGATTTGATTAAGGATGGGTTTAATGATGATACATTATCCTATTGATGTAAGAGATCATATTGTTCTTATTCTAAGTTTAACATTGATTATGAAGATGATGTTGCATTTCATGATGTGGAGAACAAGATGTTTGATGAAGCTGTTATTGAAAATTAGCATGCACCTTGTAATGAGTTTTATGATGAATACTCAAATATGATGGATAATCCATTTGTTCATTTCAAAGAACCATTGGAGGCTCCTAGATTAGTTTTAGATTAAGAAATTGATGATATATGTGAGTACAAATCTAATTTCTCATTTGAGTATCATCCAGTTATGCACAAATATGTATATTTTCAAGATATGTGTGATCTTTTTCCCCAAGTTGAGTATGAAACTTTCATATCAAAGAATGATAGCATGCACGATTCATCTAAAAAAGAAGAGTTTCAGTTTGAATCTAATATTTTTGAGCATGCTAATTAGAACTTTCATAATGAGCAAGTTGTTGACAATGGATTTAATTTCTATACACATTATGAAAGTAAAGATGTAGATTCAGTTTTGCCAAGTGAGTTGATTCATAATGCTAACCTAATTGGTGAAACTGAAATAAATGATATTTCTAGTTTGCCTCATGAAATTTTAGATGAGAATTAGATTTATGACAGAGGCAAAACTTTATGTTGAAGTTTGATGGCTTGGGGTCATCATTTTTACATAGTAGAGCTAGTTGTTTTTGCTTTCAATAAAGTTTTTCAAGAGAAGTTTTTTCTTCCAAAGATGTGTGGTATACTTCTTCTAGATATTTGAATCCTTTCCATTCCTGCAAGGGACATGCATCCCCAGACAAAGCCACTATTGGGACTCAAAATCTTTAGAAATCAAGCCCTATAAACTCTTTTTAACTGCATATGTACCTGGCTGTACCTTTGAGCCCCATGAGGTGTTTAATATTTTTAAAACCTTTCATATAGTGTTTCTATGTTTTCCATGAAGTTAAACTATCATTTTGAGCCATTTGTGAAGTCTCGTTTTGAGAAATTGTCAATTCTACATTTTCACTTAAGTGTCAAGCACCGATAAGAGGTTGTGTTTATCATTGAATATCTCACACCCAAAAACTATTTTATGACTCCCTAATTTGGTAGTCTTTAGTGTTCATATCTTAGAGCATATCTTTTACATTCTAAGTCATTTCAAGTCCATTTGACTAGGTTTGAATCCCTTAAAGTTGGTCATTTAAAATTGTCATGTTGATGCAATTAATTCTAAATTCTAGGAAGCCTTGTTTGACTTGTTATAACTTTGACCTAGTTGATCAAAATGAGAAAAATCCTATTGAGTTTCATTGTAGAGGTTAGAGACTTGCAAAATTTCAAGTTTGAGCTTATAACATGAATCCTAATCAATGATAGGTGAGATCAAATGGATTGTAACACTATATTTTACCCTAAAAATACTAAATTTGTGTCAATTTTCAAGTCTTGAAGAATCCATTTGCACACTTTGCCAGGTCAATTCCATTTGTAAAAAATGCTTTATGTTAGTATTTCTTGTTTGCAAATTCTAAGTAGCCCACTTTTACCACTCGCCATTTATGCCTAGTTATTCATCATAAGCCCAAATCATAGATTTACACTCTCCTTGTGATAGTGAACCAATGCCCTAGTTTTTGTGCCCCCAAGTGTTAGTTTACCTAGTTTTTGAAGTTGAATCTAAAAGGATTTTATAGTTTTCTAACTTGTTTTCTTGAAGGTGTTATTAAGTAAGAAACTTCGATAGTCAATATCTTTTGATTGAAAATTCATCATGAGACAAGATTAAATAGGGTATGATTCTATAGAACAGATAATCAATGTACCATTTTTTAGAGCCTAATTAGAGCCTTGGATTAGTTTTTAAAGCCTGTCAAGGGACCTCCTAGCATGAAATTGACAAGTTTAGATAAAGTTGTAAAATGAGTTTTAATTGGTAGTTTAGTTATGGTTTCTAATTTCAATCTATATCAAATGTTTGGTTGATCAAGTTTCCAATTTAGTTGTTTGAAAATGAAATTTTTTTAACTGGACCCGCATTGGGGCCCAACTGATTCCATTAGCTAGAGTGAGTCAAAGCATAAGGATAGTGTGGTAGAGGGAACACCCATGTGTAAAGGAGTGGAATTGGTTGCATTCTAAAATAGAGATAGATATATGGAAGGATTTGGAAAATGAAATGGAGAATCCAAATCCTCTGAGGCTCTCATACCTCTCAAATATGGAAGCTATGTCTTTGATGAAGAGCAGAGGAGACAGGGGCTCAACTAGAATCATAGTACAAGGAATTATAAAATCTAAGAATTAGAGAGATTCAATCTTTGAGAGATACTAATGCAAAGCTTCAGTCCATTTCAAAGGAATTTTTAGATAAAGACCAAGAAAGGGATATGCTCCAGAAATGCCTTGAAAGTAAAGAAACTGAACGGGAAAAATTAGAGAAGGAAAGTGAAGTACTTCTTGAAGAGAAGATTGTTATCATTGATTGCATCAAAATGAAAGAATAAAAGAATAAGAAACTTGCTAAGGAGAATGAGAAAATTAAATTATTAATGCAAGAGGCATGTAATGAACTGAATCATACACTTTCAAAATTGAATGATCGAGATGATAATATAGGTGAACTGAAAAGTAAGTGACAACATTGTTGATGTGCCCTGCCAAGAACTATCAGAGGCTCTTATCAAAATCCAATGTCTAGAGGGTTTTCTTGATGGAGCTAGGCCAAGTCTTTAGGAAAAGGGAAACAAGATATGTGAGTTTCAGATTTAAGCTAAACAGTTTAGAAATCAAGTCTTGGTTGAAGAATTGGTTGTTAAACTACAACTAGTTGAAAAGGAGAATGATGCAATAAGAAAGTTGGAAGTGGAAGCCATTAGGAGCCCCACATGAAGGGCATTTTCAAAATAAAAAAAAAGGAACCTCCAAGCTGCCCATGTAAGAAGACCTCATGCTAAATGGAGGAACCAGTGATGAGAAGGGGACCCTGAGTGTGCAAAGGCCCACAGAATTGAAAGAAGAATCCTTATGCAATATACAAAGAGAAAACATAGTTAGAAAATGAAAAACCCTTAGAATTTAGATGCTAAGGAAGGAGCCACCAGTGAATCAAAAATAGAGTAGAGCATCTAGTAAGAGAAGGGGTGGCATACGAGGACCATTGCAGGAGATTCACACATCATTTAAAGGAAGATCTAGTGTGAATAGTGTTATTCATTTACAATGTAAGCCTGATATTATGTTTATTGCATACCACAAATATAGATTGGTACAAATGAGGTCCATGGACAAGAGATTCTACTTCTGATGGAAAACTAGATAGTAGGCTATAGTAAAATAAATAGAGTTAGCTATGAGCAATATATAAATAGTCTAATAGAATAATTACTATATAAACCAATTTGAGTTTGTTAGTGTAACTAATAGTTATTTGTATAATGGACATTTCCTATTGCATGTGGTACATGCTGCACATTGTATCTGTGATTGATGTAGTTTTCTATTTTTAAATGTCTACATGTCCACCAAGGATACACTCATCTGTGTCCTAATGTACCTATTCTACATCATCATTACTAGGAAGTGGCAGCATAGAGTAGGGTAGACCATGCAAAGGTTAGACACACAATCAAGGGAGACACGATGATTAGAAGAGGTACAACAAAATCTAGAGTGTAAAAAGGATAGCTTGGCCAAAGCCGTCAAAAATTTTCTTTGCTCTGCATCATCCCGCATTTGTAATGTGGATGTGTTTTTTGATTTTTAAATACAATTCAACTCAATCAGTGTAATGTCTTTAAGACAAGAGGCTTTTGGAAGCCAAGCACTTGCATATGGGACCCAACCCGGATGGCCAGCTGGTTTGCAAACCAATGAACTTTTAGCAAAGAATGCAAATAGTGATGACATGGCACCAAAAAACCTGATGGATACAATCACACCATGTGTCTTGATCATGTGTATTGTGCATGTCCACAAAATAGAAGTGCTCAAGATTTAAGGAATGCAAGAATGTGATTGGGCACCATGTGGCAGTGGGCCCAAGATGCATTATGAGGTGGCAATCTAGTCGAGGCCAGAGGTGATGATGTAGCACCTTGTGGGTGAGTATGTGGTAGAGGCTGACCTATCAGGGGCTACCATGTGGCAGCCTAAGTGGCACCTCGTGGGCCCAGTGAGGAAGAGAGGATTTTAAATGAAATATTAAATTTTAATAATTTATTTATATTAATATGCACATTCAAATATTTTAAATGCAAAAAGGCCATTTTTCTAAAGTTCAAACTTTATAATATTTCAAAATTTTTGAAAATAAGTTCAAACCAGAGACCATATAATAGGGGGGATATTTTTGGAATTGATATTTAGGGGGTTTCTGAGAGGAGAATATAGGCATATTATATATTACTGAAACTAGTAGAAAATTAACTTCCTGATTATGGAGTTTGTTTCTTCATAGGAACTCACTGGTTCAAATTATAGGCAGAAATGTGAAATTTGGGGCCTTCTCAGTGAAATTGGTAAAAATTGAAAATCCAATTAGAAGGTTGGTAAAACATGGTAAAAATGTAGTTGGGGTCAAATTTAGTCACTTTTAGATCAATTAAGCCTTAATTCCTTTAGCATTTCATGAGGATTTTCAAATATTTTGGTTGCAAAAAAGGTTTTTCATCATAGAGTAGAGGTATTTACAAGTTTGTTGCAAAGTAATGATGAAAAAAAAATCACATCAGGGTTAGAAAGAAGAGAGAGGTTATTCAATTGCAAGGGATTGAATTCTAAGTGGAAACGTACCATTTTCAGATTAGATCCAGGAATTCATCTTGGTCTATATCTTTCTTTCTTCATCAATTGTAAGGGTTCTAGTTTTCATTCTGAAATTGGTTGGTTCCAATTTTTTGCAAAAAACTTCTCACTACTGAGACACCATTCTTCAGCATTTTCTCTTGTATTGAGCAACATTTAAGTTTTTATGTAGATAATTCTTGTTTGTTTGGTGATTTGTGAAGTATTTCTAAACATCTTTAATGCATTCATTTTCATGGAGAATGAATAAAACATAGCAAAGTGTTTTAAATTTAGTTTGAATCTTGTCTCCTATTCATGGATGTATATTTTCTTCTAATTTGTGAACCAACAGGATGAATTAGGTTGCATTCTATTTAAAGATGTATTTGATTGAAATGTCTTTTGGAATAAAGAGCCATGTAATTGCTTGGTTTTCATCATAGGGTTTTTAGCTTTTGTGATGGGATATTTCAGGTATGAGATTCAAATTTGAAGCAGATGTCTATTCATAGGGTGAAAGATAGATCAAGGATCTTGATGTAGGAATTATGTCAAAGATTTCCAGAAGATGTATGTTTGTAATTCATTTAGTTTCCCAACAGATAAGGCATTGATCATTTGCAAGATCATTTAGTTTTGTTACTCATACCTAGGTCTTGCTAATATCAACATATTAAATCAATTTTTCCTTTTATGTTGAAATTTATTCAAATTTGTTGCTATTTCATGCTACTATTGCAAAGGCTTATAGAAAGAAAGCAGAAAAGGAGAAGAAGATGAAGTGACTCACATTCTACTACCTTTTTAATTTCTTATGTAATTATTGCGATATGAAAAACTAGTTTCTTTCCATTTGTCATTCTTTGAGGAGATGAACCAATTGAACTTCTATTGTAACGGTTATTTCAAAATTCTATATGTATGAAATTGAAAGATTAATAAAAGGTTGACAAATTTTTGGTGTGAAGTACTTGATGTTGTAGGTTCATTTGAATGGTATTTTGTATCAAATATTTTATGTTCCATTTTTGTTAGTTGTTAGTTATATGTTTTCTCCTTTATCTGGATTGAAGCAAGGAAAGAACAGAGATTCACTCCCTTGTTTCAAGCCAATGAACAAATTTGATAAGTAGTATCATTGCATGTTCAAAGAGGAATCTCTTAAACATTTTTCCCTTTCACTTAACTTCTCCTTCTCTATAGTTTAGATCCTAGTTAATTCAGTTCAGTATTAGTTGTTATGCTATTTCAAATCATTAAGCTTTGTGAGTTCATACGATGTGTGGGTTCATGAACTTAATCCATTCTTTAGAAACCTTTATCTACTTGGGTTAGATCTTATTTAGGCCTAGCTCAGTTATACCTCTTATGTTCTTGGGTCAAGAATACACCCCATATTAGTTTTACAAATAAAATATAATTCATTACAAATATACCATAGGGAGTTGTACCTACCAATTTAGAGAAAATCTAGTCTATCCACAAGTGTCTTCTCAAATATTTGTAATCAAATATTGTTCATAATTTGGGCATTCAAGGGTCATAATCAAAGAAGAACAAATCTATTTACCGACATAACAGTATGGATTATCTCACCATCATTAGAGTACATATTATTGATCCTTTTATGACATTTTGGTTTTGAGTTTTCTCCTTTTTCATAGGATGGGAATGGCTCTTTGAAAGCCTTGTAATAAGTGTTCTTGTTATGTCCATCTAAAAAAAATTCACCATCGTCAATCAACTCTTGAAATTTTTGATGTAGGTTAATGCAATTTGTTGTTTTGTGACCTTTTTTCTGGTGCTACTCACAAAATGTATTTTCATTCCACCATGGGGGTCATTGTTGTGGATCATAAGGACAAGAGTTATCTAGAGAAATGAGCATGTTTGGTTGCAAGGTTGTATAGACCACATCCAGTGGTTCACCAAGAGGTGTATATTCTAATTTTTGGCATGTAACCTAAGATGAGTTCTTTGGTTTTTTTCCAAATTTCTTGTTTTTAGAAGGAGGTTTGTCAATATTTTTACATGCTTTGAGATTGTCTGAAAGATTGAAAATTTTTTTAGTAGGCTTAAGAGTAATGTTGTCAACAACTCCATCATGCATCACCTCTCAGTTCTTGTTCACATACTTAGATTTGTCCTTATTAGAGGTGTATCCTTGTTTGATGTCCTTTTGAAGGGTTATTTCTCCCTTTTTGACATGAATTCCTCTATCTGGATAGTTTGTATGACCATTTCTTCAAAGGTGTGTAGACCTTGGAGTTGAAATTTATATCCAAAGTTAGGTAAAAGATTATCAATGAAGATGTCAACTTTTTCCATTTCAGGAATCTTTCATGAATATTTGGTCTAAAATTATCTCCATGTCTAAAGGAATTTGAGGAAAGGTTCCCTAACTTTTTGTTTAAGTTTACACAAGTCTCATATGTTGATTGGATGTTGTATGTTATGGGAGTACTATTGGAGAAACAAGTTAGCAATCTCATCAAATGTTTTGATACTAGTAGGCAATTATGAAAACCATTCCATGGCTTGAATACCTAGACTTCATGGGAATAGACACATTAGATATGTCTAATTATGAATAAATTCCATAGAAAAGGCACCAAATTCCTACAAATGATCTTGAGGATTAGAAGTTTTGAAGTATTTATTGTACTTGGGTAACTAACCTCGTCTTGCAAAAGGAAGCATGTCTATACTTTTGTCAAAAGGAAATGGACAAAGAGTGTCTAAGGTATACATTTTTGTAGGTTTATCCTTATTATGCATCATTAGGGATAGTTGTTCCTACATGATCTTTAATTGTTTTTGAGACACAGATGTTTCAATTTCCTCTTTAGGTGTAATTGTTGTTTCAACACTAAAGTGGTCAGGTAGCTATGCTCCCTCTTGAGTGAGTTTGAGAAATTATTTCTCTTTCTCTTTATTAAGCAAGATTTCCATGACTTTTTGGAAGTGTTTATCCTTATGACATCTTTTGACATCTTTAGGATGTATCTCTTCATTTTCCTCATTCTCATTAGTAATAGACACCTAAATCTGATTACATCACTTAAGTAATCTTATTTAGTCATCTCCTAAGGAATAATTAATTAATTATTTAATATTTAACTAATCTATTGTCATCCCCTAGTTAATTAGTTAATTTAATTAACTATAGTCCAATTGATCAAATTAAAAGATCACCCAAAATCAATTTATCAATTAAATCCCTATTCCTCTATTAAATTGAATAAATCCTCAAATGTATTCAATTTAATTCTAAATCCCCATTTTATTAAATAAATTGTTTAATAAAATATCTAAAATCCTAAAAGCCTCCATAAACCCTATCCTAACCCCTAATCCAACCCATTCACACATACTAACCTCACTTAGCCACCTAACTAACCCATCCTATCAAATCTAAGCCACATGCCCCCTAATCCCCCTCTAATCCAATCCTAATCCTAACTCTAACCATGTGCACAACCTTAATCCTAGATTTAGAATCCCAAACCCAAGCCAAACTCAAGACTTCCACCCACCTCCCATTTTAATATTCAAAACAAAGACTTCATCCCCCATTTTAAAGTCACAACTTCCACCCACCAACCATTTTAATATTCAAACAAAGACTTTATCCTCCATTTTAATATTCAAACAAAGACTTAACATCCTCTTTTAATATATTCAAATAAAGACTTGACCTACCCAAACCACTTGCCTCTTAATCTCATCCTAAGCTAAGCCTAATCCCTTCCTTAAGCATGTGCACAACTTTAACTAAGGGTTAAGAATGTCTCAAACCAAACCAAAGTCAAAGTTCCACCCTTAAAGTCTTGCATTCCTATTCAAGAGCCTTAAAGGCTCTTTAAATAATTTTTACACCTATTTTCTACACTCGTCCCCCTTTTTCTTCCCTCATAACTTCCTCTAAGCACCTATTGTGACCATCTTCCCTATCCAATCCATTTGTGACACTTGGCACATGGCTAGAGCTTTGAAGAAGCACAATCCATGTTCTCTCTTCTCCTTGCATCCTAGTCCTCCTTAACTAATTCCCCTTCCTTGCATCCTAACCCTCCATCCCACTACCCCTTGGACTATAAATGAAACCCTCTCCCTTCACAAATATCATCCACCTTCCATGAAAAGTTATAATGCTATTTTGAGAGCCCATAAACTACCAAAATACCATTATAATGCTGAAATACCTCCATGATTTGATTGTTAAAACCCTCATCCATATACACTTTTGGTAAAAACCCCCATCCATTGAAAGCTTGAGCACAACGTGAGCATACATCCCCTCTAATCAGGGACATAGCTTCGTCATCATGAGAAGCACTTGAGGACTTTACCATTCTTGGTGTACTTTCCTCCATATTGCTTTCTTTGGTCCTATCTTAAGTGCTAACTAATTTAGTTGTGTTAAAGCTTTCATTTAATAGTTAGTTTTCAATTTGGACTACTAAACTAGTGATACATTTTGGCATGCCCGATGGGACCCCCACAATCACAAGGTGAAATTTATTTATTTAAATTAAATTTTATTAAAAAATATTAAAAAATTAAAAAAATCTCCCCTTCTCTTTTCTTCAAATTTTCTTTAATATATATATATATATATTTATTTATTTTTTAAAATTTTTTTTCTAATTTAAATATATTTTTAAAAAAAATAAATTATATATATATATATATATATATATATATATATATATATATATATATATATATATATATATATATATATATATATATATATATATATATATATATATTGGGTACATCTTTTTTTTGTGAAAGTTTGGTAAAAATATGCATATTCATATATATGTGTTTTAAAAAAAATTCAAAATTCAAAAAAGTGTAAAATATGTGCCATGTTCGAATGTCAATTTTATTTTTGGCTATGACAGCCATATGGCCATGAAATTTAAACTGGCACTTTGATGATGTCAGCAAAACATCATTTCTACATGCCTTTTTAAGCATTGAGAAGCAACATTTGGTGTTTTGCTCATAACTTTAGTATATGGACTCCGTTTTTAGAAAATGAAATATCGTCGAAAAGTTGGTTCCGAGCCTGTCATGATGGTATTGGTTTTTATCATATTTTACAGCCTTTTAGATACTTATTCTCACTATTAATGATTGAACTTTGGTGATTTTTGCAGGGATATTTGCTAACTCATGCATTGTTGGTTGAACACTTCTATGAAACCACTAACCATGTTTCTTGTAGGTTCTCCTTACATGGCTTAATGCTCTTGGAAAATGAGCTTGAATTTTTAAACACTTGTGTTTGAATGCATGTTGCTAAAATAAAATCTCGAATGCCATGGATTAAAATATAACATTTTCATTGGAATGCATGATCAACACAATCTTGGATGCTAAAGGTTAAAAAGAATGAATTTGATGAACATTTGATTTTGGGTATTAAAGAATATTTCAAATCAACACACTTCAACTTTGGTGCTTAAAATGAACTTCATTCAATCTTGAATGCTCTAAAGTGAAAATGTTCTCATTCCCTCCTTTTTAAAAGCTTTCATGCACGTGATTTACTTTTATTGACTTGATTTTACTTTTGTTGGCAATGGTGTCAAGTTGGAATGAACATTTTTATACTAATACTGTGTGTATTCAGGTTGTATGATAGAAAATCTAAAAGCTTCACAAATAGAATGAATCAAGTGTCTTGCATGTGTTGAGATTGTTCCTTTTAGGGCATCTTAGACTTCTCTCTTTTCATGCAAAGTAAGACCATTAAAATACGTGATGCATGTACCAAAAGTTGTTAGCAAGATCATCCGCAACAACCTAGGAGTGCTTCTAGTGAGTTCATCCACCTTTGGGAAGTGTGTCCCCTTTGGTGAGAAGCTCAAATCAAAAAATAGTATAGCCAATATATAAATGAGGGGAAGGGTAAACCTTCTCACTCCATCTCTTCAATTTGGGTGGCAAGTTTCTAGGGGTAGCCTAAAGTGGGAAAACATTCCCATGATTTCAACATATCCAGAATAGACCCTTAAGTGGATCACAACTAGTAAAAATCATTGTGGAGACTCCACGGACCCATTTAAAACCTTATTAGTCTAAAGTATCTCACTTTTCTTTCATGGTATGTTATTCATGGTGCAAGGGAAAAAAAATCCCTTAAGATTACTCATCATTGTGCTCCCCTGGTAGAGGCATAAGGCCATTTGGGATTCATCTCCAAGGGTCATTATTCTTGCAGAAGGGGAACTTCTATTTCTCATTCCTTGAAGGTTCTTTGATGTGTATCCTTTATTGATCAACTCTTGTATTGACTCACCTCTTCGATTAGAGGGAAATATTGCACTAGAACTAGCAGACATCAAATTGTGGGCTATTGAATAGCATATGACAATCAAATTTTGACTGTAGGGATAAAGTGTCTATTTGAACTGTCTTAAATTGTGCTCAAGACTTGTGAAAAACATTTGTTGAAATACACAATTCAGTGCTTACTATAAAAAAAAAATCCTTTTGCTAAAGAGATCAACTGTTTGTATTTCTCAAAGTTGCTTTGTCCTTTGAGAAATTGTTTTCTCATTTATCCTTGTATCTGAAGAGAGAAAGTTTCACCTTTGTCATCTCAAAACAATGGTTGTTAGGAAGTCCATTCACAACAACTACTTATCTCACTGGTCCATTTGTCTTGCTCTTTTTCAAAAATACTTTTCCATTTATCCTATTTGATAAAAAATATCACAAATTTTATTTTTGAGAGACCTTGCCTTCATATATAAGAAATGGTTGTTAGCAAGCCCACTCGCAACACTATACTTTTAGTTTAGCTTTTACCTAAAATTATTACCAAGAAAATACCCCACAAAAGTCTAGTTACCAGCAAACCCCTTTACTCTAAAAAGATCCAAAATTTTCTCTTTTCAAAATACGTTTTTGCTACTAATCTACTTGATCGAAAATGACACATTTTTATTCCTTGCCTAGAAGATAGTTAGCCAAATTAATCCTAAAAGAATCCAAAACTTTCTATTTCTCAATTGATTTATGTTCCAACCCAAGGTCTATAAGGTATACTTAGCATAGTTTCTACCTCCAAAACCCCACAGTTGTGATCAAAATCCCTTGGAAATATCTCATGTCAGGCCAACCTAAGGCTAAGTTCAAAAAGGCTCAACTTCCACAAATACCAGTTTACACGAAGATAGAAGTAGAACATCAAAAACATACCTCTAACCCAAGGATTGCCAAGCTAGACCAAATTAAGAAAGATAGAGTAGATGTTGCATTACAAACCAAGTGGGATTAAAAGATTCACAACCTAACTTTCTAATGAGATGTCAACCATAGCCTTATCAATAACTCTTGTGTTAACTACTTTGGTTAGGTCCATCTTTTTCCACACACACCTATGCACTTGTATCCATGTAGGTTTAGTCTCTCTATTAATTCTTCATCCCATCTAAACATTTGGTATAATCATCTCCTCCAATTGTTGTCATCAAACCTTAGGTTTTTATATATCCTCCATTAGTTGCTCCATACTTAGAAACATTTTTCACATCACCTCATTAAGCTTTGTCTCCCTAAAGAAATCCCTATCCATCTCACCATCATAGTTGTCCTTAAACTAAGCATTGTTTAAGATAAATTGTTGCTTGTGTCCCACATCACCTTAAGCAAAAGGTTGGGCTACACACTTGATCCCATTTGTCTTCCTAATGCTCACAAGGCTACCTTAGGGTTTGATATCACTACCACATTTTCAAGTTCACACTTAAGGGAAACACAATCTCCTCCACATAGTAGCATATCATCTAAATTTTTAGAAGTGTCATATATACTTACCATCATCCCTCTTTACATTTTCATCATTAGGAAATTCATCCTTTCATGCCACCCACCACTCATTTTGTTAAGAACACAAGGAAAAAGGACATGGATCCTAGTCATAGTAATAACACATCTCAAACTTAGCCATACCGTATAGTTTCCATGATGCCACCACATCCACCACCACAAATCCCTAAAGAAATAGGTTCCTCCATAGACATTGATGCTTTCATGTACCAACTTAGTCATGCCACCATTGTTAATGTCATCATAGACCAAAACAAGGAAACCATCATGACGTCCACCACCTATCGACATTTTAGATCCTACACACCCTCTATTTGGGTGGCAACCACTAGTTGCAGAGTCATCTATCCTTACTGATCCTTTTTCTTCACTAAACAAAGGATATCAACCATGTCAAATGGAACCTACAGACCCAAATATACCCTCAACCCAGGTACCTGCTCCTATTCCACAAAACACCCATCCATCCTTACTCAACCCTTAGTACATACTACATCCCAACCAACCTCATGTGTATCATCTGCCTTTGCTTCAACCACTCATTTCCCTACTCCACAAAATCCTCCATTTACATCCAGCAACACTACCTTTTCACTTCCACCTCACAACACACCTAGTCCATTTACTCCTCCAATGCCACCACTAGGGTCAAATACCTCACCTTCCATCCCACCCAACATCACTATCAACCCCTTTATAGCTAGTCAAAGCTCTTCAGCCTCATTTCCTTTGGGACCTTGGAATGTTGCTATAGAACAAGGGCCTATCACTAGTCTTCCCCCTAGCACTGCAACCATGTCCACCCCTTAAGCACTTTCATCCACTGCTTCACATTTTTACTCACTACCAACCCTTACCAACTATTTCTCTATGCCACCTTTTGGAAATAGCCAAACCACCCTACCATTGTAGTTCCCTATGATGAATACTCTATCGTAAATTAATTACCTTACACTTGTTCATAATCAATCATACTCTCAAGCAGAAGCACAACCCACATATATTGGACATGGTATGTATTCCTAAGGCATGGCACAAGCATTACCCACCTTACCACCCTTTTAGCTGTAGTCTTCACACCAATAGTATGCTCAAGCACCCACACAAAGATATATCATAGGGCAATAGCCTCATAGTTATCTTCTCCACCATCAAAATTCTCAGTAGATGCAACAGTATACCCAAAACACATTCCAACAACCCATAACATCCATCCCACTAGCTGTGCAAGCTATTTTTAAATAGATGCCATATGGCAACCAAGATTTTCCATATCAACCTTCAGATCTTGGTATGTATTCTACACTAGGGGTACTTGCTCCCCCACTTATAAACTCTGAATGGGAAGAGATGAAAAATTCTTTCAAAGCCCTCAAAAATGGGATAGGCTCCAAAACTTTCAAGTTTGAGAATGACTACCCATACCTATTTGACAAGACCACCACAATGACACATTTCCTAAACATTTTGAGGTCCCTAAGTTTGACAAATTTAGGAGGAAAAGTGATCCAGTCACACATGTTAACAAAGTCTATATGCATTGTCAAGAGGTAGCCTATAATGATGTGTTCCTCATGATGCTCTTTTCCAAAAGTTTAGGAGGCCCAACCTTACAATGGTTCTATCATATACCTTAAGGCACTATTAAAAATTTTGCTAATCTTTCTGAAGCCTTTGTGGCTCAATACACCCATCTTATTGAAACTAAATTATCTGTCATGGACCTGGTTCATACTAAGAAAAAAGGGGGAGAAAGCCTTGCAGAATACTTGCAACATTGGCAAATACTCACAACCAGGATTTCTTGTATCATCCTTGAGCATCATCTTGTCAAAATGTTCATAAACAATGCACACCCTAGTCTCGCCCATCATATGGTTATGAACTATTTACAAACATACAAAGAGATTAAGGAAAAGGGGATGGGACTTGAACAAGGCCTCATTAAGGATGGTGTTATTAGACTTTACAATGAAAATACCTAGGATCGAGGACCAAACAATGACAAAACTCAATGTTGGAACAAAAACAAAAACACAGTGACAGATGGTGCCACCAATAGTCGACAAGTTCATATAATTGGGGTAGCTACCAATGTTCCTATCAAATTTTGTCAGCAACAACCCTATCAACATCAACCCCTTATGTATCACCCAACACCCATATAGAACAATCAACAAATACCTTCTCATCATAATCAAACCAATGCTATCACACTTTCAATAGGTACTAAACTCCATGTTTAGAGACAACCTCGTGTATACACCCCATTGGGGGAACCTCTTGATGCAATATTTGAAAAACTAGCTAAGGATAATCTTATTTGACATCCACCAACACAACCCTTGGAACCAAACCAATCTAGGGCATCCTGGTATAAAGATAACGAGTTTTGCAAATTCCATAATGTCAAAGGACATACCACCCTCAAATGCATGGAACTCAAGGACTATGTCCAAGACCTAATTGATTAGAAGGAAATCATAGTGGGGGCACAAACTTCACCTAATACAAGATTAATGATGTATCAAAATGCTTTCCCTCCTCATAACAAAAACCTAGGAAAAGCACGTGCAAACCCTCTTGTCAACAAATTGAACAATACTCAAGGAAAATAAGGAAATAAATGAGACAAGCCTCAAACTATACCTTAGAATATTTAGACTATGGAAGCCTTATCGGTTGCATATCATAGGTTGAGCCATCCATCAATGTCATTAACATTAAGGGCCCAGATACCCAATCTGCAGTTGCTACTCATTGAACTTGACTCGATATAGGTGGCCCACCTATTTTTGCACCATCAAGACCATCTTTATCTGGAGCATCTCCATCAAAATCATCCTCATTAGGACCAAAATATAACATCCTGGCCTAGATCTCCATTTTGGATCTCTTACAAACAAGCTCACTTTATCAAGAGATCCTCAATAGTACTCTACATGAGTCATGCATCTCCTCTGACATAAATGCCACTGACTTTCATAACTTGGTTGGCCATCTTTCGACATCATATGCTTTATCCTTCAAAACCATTGATATCCCAATAGTTGAACCAGATCATATCCTTCCACTTTGCATAGCCATCATGGTTTTTGACTTTGCTATTAAATGGGTCATGATAGATAATGGATCATCTCTAAATCTATGTACTTTAAAGTTCATCAAATATGTAGGATACACTGAGGTAGATATCATTAATGAAGTAATCACCATCAAGGCATATGAAAATTTAGAGCACACCACTGAAGGAACCATCTTGCTCCCTGTAAGAGTTGGCCTAGCCACACAAGAAACACTTTTCCATGTAGTTGATCTTAACCTTCCATACAACATTATCCTTGGTTGCCCATGAAGGCTATTCCATCCACATATCATCCGTGTATCAAATTTTTGCATAATGACACTAAGATAACCATCCATGCAGATCCTCAACCCTTTGCTTATTGCAATGCGGTTGAAGCTTCATAGACCAATCATTGTCCTCGGATTGAAGTTGGCCACACCATGGCTAGTTCCTCTAGCACCTGCCACAATCCAGACACCATTTTAGCCTCCACTCTTTCCATAGTTAAGATCAACTACCAAGTTTGTGGTGAGTATAGTCTTATAGATGCTTTTGCTATTGGCACTCTACCACTTGATCCCCATACTCAAGGATGCCCGAAACATCAAGGGCCTAGACCATAAACCACCTCTTGAATCCAACAAATAGGCCCTACCACATTTATTACCAAGGGTATTCTTGATGGAGAGGAGAATGGACTAGACATTAACACATGGCTATACAAGGAGCCACCTCCTAAAAGTGAAGCACTTCTTGATCACTTTAAACAAAAATATCCCTGGTCAAATTGCCTAGCCACATAGTGGTGGGATTATCAAGGAGGTGGTTTGGGCCATTTGGAATCAGGTATGAGAAAGCCTATAGAGGTACACCAGGGACAAAAAAACAAAGGCTTAGGCTATGGAATCCCCTCAACTAGGGGCAATACGAAAGAAGGCCATGCTTTCACAAACATCCAAAACAACTTTGTTGACGTTGAAGACATTCCTAAGGAAGTAGAAAAGAAAGCCTATGATGATATATTCCTTGACAAACTAATCCTTAGAGCCTTTGTGCTCTACCAACTATCCCTAAATCTCATAGACCTAATCCTCACTCACCCTAAACTCATAGATTGGAACCAACCAAGTGTCATTCATGTTAACGAATTCTCTATCGAGCATGTGCTCCTTAAATTCATGGGAGCAAAAACACCACATAAATGGATACAACCACCATCGGCATATGTCTACAAGCTGGATCTCCTAGGTTACTTTGAGGAGGAGGAAATATCTAGTCACAAAATAGAAATAAAAAAGGAAACAAGAAAGCAAAAAATCAAAGGAAAATTGTACTCTAGTGAAAACTCCTCTGGAGCATCATTGGATAACTCAAAAAAAAAAATAAAAATAAAGGATGTATCTAATGGTGAAAACCTCTCTGAGGCACCTGAAGATGGATATTTCATCCTTCTCCTGCAAGAGCATAGGCCTCCTATATCTTTAGTTTTGACAGAAGAAACTCAACTAGTAAATATCAATTTGATAGAGACCCCACATGTCACATACATTGTAGCTTCTCTACAACCTGAGCAGGTAGATCTTCTCATTGAGGTCCTTTGCGAGAATTTGGGTCTTTTTGCATGGTTAGATCAAGACATGCCAGGGTTGGACCCCAAGCTAGTAGTACACCATCTGGCCGTAGATGCAAAGGATAAACTTGTTAAGAAAAAGCTCCGTAAGATGCACCCCAAAGTTTCTTTATTGGTTAAAGTGGAGTTAGAAAAATTGTTGGAGGCCAAAATCATTTACCCAATAGATTATTCTGAATGGATTTCTAACATGGTACCTATTACCAAGCCTTCTAGTGATATCACAATCTACACTGATTTTAGGGATCTTAATAAAGCTTGTCTAAAGGATGACTTTCCATTACCAAATATCAACATGATTATAGATCTCACTGTAGGTCATGAAATCTTGTCACTAATGGATGGTTTCTCTAGATATAATCAAATTCATATAGCAGAGGAAGATCAACATAAGAAAACATTTACTACACCTTGGGGCACATTATACTACAATATGATGCCATTTGGGCTAAAGAATGTCGGGGCAACCTATCAGCACACCATGATAGTCATCTTCCATGACCTAATCCATAAGATTCTTGAGTATTATGTGGATGATATTTTAGTAAAGTCTCTCAATGCTCTTGATCACTTATTTCACTTTGAAGAAGTGTTTAATAAATTGGCAAAATATCATCTCATGTTGAATCCAAAGAAATGTGTCTTTGGTGTCACCTCAGGAAAGCTCCTGGGATTCATTGTGTCATGGTGTGGTATTGAGATTAACCATAAAAAGGTCAAAGCCATCATAGAAATGGCTCCTCCTAGGACACTCAGACACCTTCATTCTCTACAAGGAAAAATCCAATCAGTGAGACAGTTCATTTCCTAGCTTGCTAATAAATGTCAACCATTCACACACCTGCTCAAGAAGGATTAGAACTTTAGATGGGACCCTGCTTGCCAGAATAACTTTGAGCTCATCAAGGAATACTTGGCTAATCCACCTATTTTGGTTCCTCCAGTTGTAGGGAATCCACTCATATTATACATCACAACTACTCCCACTGCATTAGGTAGACTTCTAGTGCAACTTGATGATGCATGGAAAGAAAGGGCTATTTATTACATTAGTCAAACATTAGTGGGATATGAACTCAACTACATGCCAATGGAGAAGGCTTGCTTAGTAGTTGTATTTTCCACCCAAAAGCTATGACATTACATGTTGATTCATATTGTGTAGCTAATCTCAAAAATTGATCCATTAAAATATATGCTTTCTCACACAGTACTCACAGGATGCCTGGCAAAATGGGTTATGCTTCTTAGTGAGTTTGACATCCAATATATTGATAGAAAGGCCATCAAAGGCCAGGCTATTGTAGATCACTTGGTAGATGCACCCTTGGTTGCTGACCACCCCTCATTATGGAGTTCCTAGATGAACACCTCTATTTGATAGAAGAACAACCATCCTGGAAGCTATATTTTGATGGTTCCTATACATCTCATGGCTCTAGTGTGGACATACTCTTGGTCACTCCTCAAGGAAATTATATTCCTAAATCTTTCAAGCTATAGTTTCAGTGTACCAATAACATTGTAGAGTATGAAGCCCTTGTTCTAGGGCTCAAAATTGCCATTGAATGGAATATCCCATAGCTACAAGTCTACAGTGATTCTCAGTTTATCATCAAACAAGCCTTAAATGAATATCAAACCAAGGATGATAAGATACTACCTTACAAGGAATTGGTTGATCAATCAAAAGAGCATTTTACTCAACTCCAATTCATATAGGTACCTAGACTCCAAAATAAAGTAGCAGATGCCATGACTACTATTGGTTCCCTCTTGGAAATACCGCGCGGAGCTATGCAATATGAATTTTTGGTCAAGCAGGTACACAAACCCACATATGAGAATGATGATTCAACATGATTTTGGATCTTGGTTGGTCCCCAATCCCCATGGTACCATGAAATTCATGCTTACCTACTAAATGTTATCATATGTCCCAATGCCAAAACCTTATTTGCAGAGCTTCCTACTACACTATCATTTCCCAAACCCTATATCATTTTGGTTATCATGATACTCTCTAGATCAAAATGAGGCTCCAATGGCTCTCAAGGAGGTACACATTGGACTTTTTGGTTCTCACACAAGCAGGATAGTGCTAGCATAGAAAATCCTTTAGGATGGGTATTATTGGCCTACTCTAGAACATGATGCATGTGAGTTTGTGAAATGATGTTTACCTTGTCAACAACATGCTAATCTAATCTAGGCTCTAGCTCAGGACTTGCAACCCATTGTACCACCATGGCCTTTTTCCTATTGGGGGTTTGAACTTGTTGGTCTTATTGTACCACTTTCTTTCGAAGGACACAAATGGATAATCATCGCCACTGACTACTTCATTAAGTGGGTTGAAGTAGTTCCCCTTGTCACTGCTATAGGATTTCAAGTGTCCAATTTTATCCTATATCATATCATATGTCACTTCGGCATCCTAGCTACCATTTTCACTGACCATGGAGGTGATTTTCAAAACTTAAATATGGAGGAATTGTGCACTTCACTTTATATCCATCACCATTTTTCTAGCCCATACTTCCCACAAGGTAACGATTAGGTAGAGGCAACTAATAAAACACTACTCAAAACCCTAAAGAAAGTTGCCAATGATTCCGGCCATGATTGGCATTTACAAATCAACCCTGTCTTATGGGCTTATCGCACCTCATTTCGTACATCTACAGGCACAACCCCATGCTCCTTGGTTTATGGTGCTAAAGTAGTATTACCTATTGAGGTTGATCTCCCATCCTTGTGCATTTATTTGTGAGGTCAATTAATGTATGAAAACTTATAATTAAATTAAACTTAATTAATAGGTCTAAAGTAGCTAATATGAGTCTATACTGAGGAAATAAATAAAGAGTGTAATTAGTATAGATTAGGGATCTTCTGCATTTGACACTTAGGTCTAGTAGCGATTATTAGAATTAGAATTTCTTAGTAAAATAGTACTTATGATTAATCAAATAGACTAGAATTGGTTCAACATGGCAATGTGCCAATTTTGGGGTATTACAGTGACCTCAAAATTGTTAACTAGGCCTTGTAGAAGTATGGAGGCATTGAAAAATAATTACAATCAATTAGTTAGCTAAATTTGAAGTCTCACCAAGCTCATTTTCCCATCTAATCTCTTACTTTCTTCACAAATAGACCTAATACAATAAGAGCCCCATTTACATACACATGATGTACATGGAGTGTACTCTTTATCCCCAAGAGGTCATATAGATTCAATGATGGGAAAGTGATTTAGAGCTCCATCTTCAAGAACTACCTAGAAGAAACTAGTGATAGTGAGGAATCAAAGTAATTTTTAAAAAGGTACAAAAACTAGTTAAAAATCCTATCTACCATTGCAAAGATTAAAGAAAACATTAAAACTAAAATATTTTCAAATGACAATATGGATCTTGCACACCTAACTAACCACTATCATCAAAAACTAAAAAAATGGTCACAAATGCTTTGGAAAATGAACTTCCAACCTTTCTCATAGGTATTCTCTAGCCTTATATAGGGTTATGAGGTGGTTATAAGCTCCTTATAAATCCTTTCCAATGATTTTAAACAATTTTATAAAAATATTCTCTAGCAACTTTTAAAAATTGTAAAGTTGCACAATGCAACTTTTACAACTTTTTGCAACATGTTACCAACATGGTCAAATGACCTTCCTATCTCCACTAACTTCATCGTAAACCCCAACTAAGGTAAAAACCTCTCCCTAAGTCTTCTTAGACCCTATTGACCTAATGTTGTCCTCATGTCTTGTGCCAATAAGAGTATTTTACAACTTCCTAGCCCCTATTTGAACCTAGTAAGAGGCCCTATGAACCTATGAACAAAACTCTCCAATGTAGTCTTTCTATGGTCAACATGTCCTTATCTTCCACATCTAAAATTCCTCAAGGCTCATGTTATGCAAAAAAATAAGAAACCTTAGATTTCCTAAGTAATCCTTAGGTTCTCTTGAACCATTCTCCCTCTCTCCACAACTTTCAAGGAACATGAGAAGAAATCAAAGACATGTGAAAACTCATCTTCTTGAAACTTGCTTCCTCTACCTATGTAGCTTCAAATTATGGTTTTCCTTTCCACTAGATTAGGCTCAATATAGATCATTTTCCTTTTAGAATTTGTGACCCTAGATTCCAAGATCCTCTCAATTTGTTTCTTTATCTTTGGAGATAGGGCTCCAATACTGACATCCTCAAATATCCCCTTGCTATTCTGACCTACTTTTGAGATTGGCACCTTGTATTTGACCAGATTAGCCACATTGAACACTAGTGAAATTTTTAGATCTATGGAAAGCTCTACCTTATAGGCATTGTGTCCATATTTTTCTAGCATCTTGCATGGAAAAAATGTCTACATGTGCAACTTTTTTGGTACTCCATTTTATAGTATATATTTTTTAAAGTGAACCATGACATATTCTCCCACTTCAAACTATATGTCTTACCCTTTCATGTCCACCTTGGTCTATACATTTTGGGTAGCCTCTATTATATTCTTTTCCACTTGTTTTTTTATCTCTCTCATGTTCAAAGAGAAATATTTTATATGACCACTTCTATACTTCATATCTCCTAGATCTTTGTCTTCACAAACTCGTCATTGGTGCATACCATATACTATTTTAAAAGAACTTCTTTTGATTGTCATATTTTGATGTAGGAGCATCCTGGCGTTCATGTTATCCTATTGATTCTATTGGTTGCTACTGAGTTCTAATAGTTGCTAAGTTCTATTAATTTTGTAGTTTAAGCCAAGTTTAGGATATCCCACATCATGTTAATACTTGGGTTAGCGTGTTATCTCATCTCACTCTATAGTGTGTGCTGAGTTTTACAGTATGTACCAAGTTCTTCATTGGGTGTTGAGTTATCTAGTGTGTGTTGAGTGACTCTTCATGTCCCAAGTGGTTCTTCATGTGTTGAGTTTTCCTATTAATGCCAAGTATCAACATTTTGGATGTATTCTCTACATTTTTGGTGTGAGCTGATTTGTAGGATTTATTTTGATCATGACATTCATGATGAGATGTTGTCTTGGCATGTGTCTAGACCATTGTTGGGTTGGCTCTTTTATTATGTAATGTTCTATAATATTCTATAATCCATTTTTGAATGTATAAATAGGATTTTTTGACTTAGAGTTTGAAAAGGAAGATTTGGGGGAGAGAAGCAATTTGAGGGCAATGATTTTGAGAGTAGCTAAAGGATGAGTTTTCTTGAGTTTGTGGACAAAGTGCCAAATGTAAGGCAACTTATAGTAGAGTTGCAATGGAATTGTGAGTGTATAGATAGAGCACCAAAAATGAGTTAGTTTACACTTAGATTTTGGATAAAGTTACAGAAGAGCTAGTGGTTGTAGTTTAGAAATAAGGAGGTTTCTTGGTGGCTTGTGAACACAAGTTGAGATCTTGGAGGTTTCTACCAGATTATTGTTATGTTATAGATTAGACTAGCTTGGACAGTGTTTGGATTGGATCCTAAGGGATATTGTAAGAATTATTATTGTATTTGTTGTTGTATTTGGCCCTAACCCAGAAGGCCATACAACTAGGCATATTGCATGTAAATAGTTATTTTACAAATGAAGAGTTGTGGTTTGGTATCAGATCTTGCATTATTGTTTCATTCTATTGTGTTTCTACTGTATGGTTATTTGTGGTTATTTTGGGGATTCTCCTACCTTGCACTATGTTAGGTTCTATTAGAGCAAATGTTGTTCCTGAGTGTGTAGACAGATTGCTGAACTTGTGGTAGTTTTCACCAAGACATGGGTTGGAGAAGTAGATCTAAGAAGACCTTGATCTAGTCATGGATTTTTCTTTCTAGAGTCCTAGATCTCTTGGTTGTGCAATGTAAAATTGTGGTTCTAACTTGCAATTAGAGAGGGCTATATATGGATTGATGGATGTGAAGATGGAAGTTTGATCTTGTAGATGGATGATCATAGAGAGTTTGGGTATTGTAGATCCATGTTCTTAGACTTGTGATTTGGTTCTTGATTGTCCATTCAAGGTAGTAGGTTGCAATCTAGCTTGCAAATAATTTGGTTTGATTACAACGAATGTGGGAAGGATTTGTTGCAAAGGGTTTACAAAGATCTTGTGAGATGGCTTCAAGATGATTAGACTTTGACATGATTGTGAATCTCTGTAATGTGGTGGAGTGGAGGTGTTTTGAGATGTCTACTCAGTTTGAAGCTATTTTTGATGATTGAGATAAGGATGAGGTTACTTGATTTGAATCTAGTTCAATTGATGAAGATAAGGATATGATGAGGAAGGAATTCTATGGATGATTAAGAGAGTTGTCTAGTTGATTGAGAGACTTGTCTATAATAGATGATGGCATAGCAAGGTTGAGATTCATTTTTTTGATCATTTTTTGGAGTCTAATATAGGACCTATAGAGAAACTTGAGGTTGTTTCTGAGGATATTCCTAACCTTTTTTATTTTTGGATGGAGATTGGTTTTCATCATTAGTTGGTTGAGTTTGACATGGAGATTGTAGAGCACTTGTTCATGGATGATCCGGTTGTTGTTGGTGATGAATTATGTGATGTAGAGTATCTTGTTGTGAAATATGAGATTTATGGTGTTATGAGTTTGGCATGTGTTGACTAAGATCTCCATATTGTTGCTAATATGGAGTTTGTTACAACTATTGTGGATTCACCAATTTTTGACATGGAGCATTGTGTTCAATTTGTTCCAGGGAGTGAGCATGTTTATTGGGTGGTTGAGATTCTAGTTTTTGATAGAATGATGAAAATGTGGATGATTTTCTTGTTGGTTTTCTTATCTGTATTGGAGTGGGAGCCTTTGGTGAGGATGAATATGGTTGTTGATCTTTCTTTGGGTATCAAAGTGCGGGACACAATTTTCTATTTACCTAGGGAGTTTGATGTAGGACCATCTTGGCCATCATCTTATCCCACTAATTCCATTGGTTGTTTTTGAGTTATGATAATTACTAATTTCTAGTAATTTTGTAGTTTAAGCTAAGTTGAGGTTATCCCATTTCATGTTAACACTTGGGTTAGCATGTTATCCCATTTCACTCTATAGTGTGTGCCAAGTTTTGCAGTATGTGTCTTGGTCTTTAGTGGATGCCAAGTTATCTAGTGTGTTTTAAGTGGGTCTTCATGTGTTTAGTGGTTCTTCATGTGCCAAGTTTTCTTGTTGATGTTGAGTGTTAGTATTTTAGACACGATTTCTACCCTTTTGGTGTGAGATGACTCGTAAGATTTATTTTAATCATGACATTTATGATAAGACCTTGTGTTGGGATGTGTCTAGACCATTGTTGACTCTACCCTTTTGTTTTGTAATGTTCTAGAATGCTCTCTATGCCATTTTGGCAATTATAAATAGGGTGTTTTTCTTTTGAGTTTGAAAATGAAGATATGGGGGAGAGAAGCAATTTGAGAGCAACAATTTTTAGAGTAGCTGAAGGACAAGTTTTCCTGAGTCTATGGACAAAGAACTAAATGTGAAACAGTTTACATCAGGATTGTGATGGAGTTGTGAGTGTGTGCACAAAACACTAAAGGTGAGGTAGTTTACACTTGGATCTTGGATAAATTTGGAAAAGATCTAGTTGTTTTGGTTTAGAAACAAGGAGGTTTCTTGGTGGCTTGTGAGCACAAGTTGAGATCATAGAGGTTTCTACCAAATTTTTACTATGTTATAGATCTAGACTAGTTGGGATAGGGTTTGTATTGGATCCTAAGAGATCTTACAAGAATTATTATTGTATTTGTTGTTTTATTTGGCCCTAACCTGGGAGGCCTTATAGCTAGGCATATTGTATGTCAATAGTTATTTTATAAATAAAAAGTTGTGATTTGGTATCAAATCTTGCATTATTTCTTATTTCTTTTTTTTTTCATTGTGTGGTTTTTTTTTGGGGACTAGGAAATCTCCTTTGGGGATGCTCCTTCCTTGCATTGCATCATATTCACACTATCATTATAGGCATGTTTAACTTGATGGATGATTGGATCACATGTATATCCATACTCCTTAGTAAGGCATCTTAGAAGGTTTCATAATACTTTGTTGACCACCTTAGTTTAAAAATCAATTTGTGGATAGTAAGGTAATCGAAATGATAGATTACTTCCTAGAATGATCCATAGAGTCTTCAAAAAATGATTCATGAGCTTCACATCTCTATCAAAGACTATACTTAGGGGTAACCTATGGATTCTAACATCCTTCTTTAAAAAACAATTGGGAAATGTAGCTAGCATCATGAGTAATCTTACAAGGTATGAAATGACTCATCTTGTTGAGCCTATTTACAACCACATAGATACTATCCAACCCTTTTTTGGTCTTTAGGAAGACCTACCACAATGTACATGATGATGCATTCCCATGGCCTATTAGGAATAGGTAGGGGTTGGTAAAAACCTACATTACTAGATCCCCTTTTTTCTTTCATGCAAATTAGGTGCATTTGTCTACATACCTCTTGACATCTCTTGGAAACTTTGGCCAATAGTAGAACCTTTGAACCAACTCCAATGTCTTATTTAGACAAAAATTCCCACTAAAGCTATCATTGTGCTACCTTGAGTAACACATAATTAATTCCCTTTAAGTAATAAGCTACATTGTAGAGTGTATTCAAAGAATTAACTATTTGAAATTATTTCAGAAATTAACACATACCTTGTAGGATTGAACAAAACCTTCATCATCCTTGTAGAAATCCTTGAGATTTTATACACCAATGCTTTGCTATTATACCTCTTCTACTATCAACATTCTCCTACTTAATGCATCATCCACCTTGTTTAGTTGTCACTTCTTGTATTTTATAGTGAATGTGAAAGTGTGTAAGTACTCCATCCACTTTAAGTGTCAATTACTCAAATTCTCTTTATTATTAATGTGGCTAAGTCTCTATTATCAATAAAAAATACAAATTCCTTAGGTAGAAGATAATTTCTCCATTTCCTTAGTAACTATAGTAAAGCATATAACACTAACTCATAGGAAGAATACATCTTCTTGGCTTCATTAAACTTCTCATTGAAGAAAGATATGGGTTTTCCTTCTTGGCTCAATACTCCCCCTATTGCAATTCCACTTGCATCACACTCCAATGTGAAAAACTTGTCAAAACTAGGAAACAATAGGATAGGTTGGGTAGATACTTCTTTCTTGAACTTTTCAAAGGCTTTTCCTATATCAAGAGTCCATTTGAGCTTTGCCTTCAATGCACCTTTGATGGTGTCCAAAATTGGTGCACAAATACCACTAAAGTTCCTTATCAACTTTCTATAAAATTGAGTTAACCCATGAAAACTCTTTACCTCTATACCTATGGTTTGTGTTGGCCAATTCAAGGTAGCCTCCACCTTTCTTGGGTCCATTTTTAAGGAACCTTTTGATACAACAAATATGAGGTATAGCAATTCTTTCTTGAGGAAGTCACATTTTTCCATGTTGATAGAAAACTTCTCCTCCTGCAACCTTTTGAGCATAATCTCCAAAGTTTTCATGTGTTCCTATTTGGTTTTTCTAAATATGATTTTGTCATCTAGGTACACAACTAGAAACCTACTAATGTAGTCCTTAAGAACTTCATTCATTAACCTCATCAATATAGTAGGGGAATTTGTAAGCCCAAATGGCATAACTATGTTGGAAACATAGAAGGAGTAATTGATAGTGGGGGTGAATCAATTGCCACTAAAATAAATCCCATATCTCTTAGATGTCAACAATAAAATTAGAGTGAGAAAACTAATTGTTGTTGTTACCTAGTAAACATATAGAAAATGTTGTAACTTGATAAATGCAGAGTGTGATTTACTTTTAGCTATTCTTAGAACATTAACAGAAAGTATAAGAGAAATAACATGAACACATGAGACACTAAGATACAATATTGAAACCCAATATGGGAAAAACTGCCAATGTTAAGAGTTACTATTTTTCACTATTATGAAGTGAGCCCTGTTAAAAGCCAACCTAGTTAAAGGTTGCAAAAGACACTTTTAGGTGTGACCTTGTTAGAGGATTTAATCACCCTATTAGGAGTGGCCTTGCAAGAGGTCTTAAAACAATTCAATGGAACTATCACCTTGTTGGGGGATTTACAATTTTCTATTAGACCAACTCTATTAAGAGATTTTAGATCACTACTATAATGGTTAAAGAGTGACAATGAAATTACCTGATTGTGATACAACTGAATTGTTGATTATAGATCTCTATTCTGATTCATTCTTGATTCTTCCTAATTGAATAACACTTTTTTTCTCCACAAGGATACCTACTTATCCTTCAAGTATGCTTTCACTCTTTCCTTCTCAATTCAATCAATATACTTGCACACAAACTAGAAATCTCAACTTGACCTTTCATTTATACCATCCAAATTTTCAAGTGAGCTCAAATTCAAATTACAATAACCAATAATCAGCACCATAGTTGGCTAGAAACAATACTTAAAATAATTAAGCTTCTTATACCAAAAAAACAAAATCCTTCATTGGTTGACCCTACTCAGTAAACACTGGTTCTAAGATGATTTCCTCTGTTAACCAATAGAGGCTTGGTTAACACTATGAACTTGCAAAAATCTTTTGGCAACTGAGTGAACTCAATGAATATTGACTCTATCCAAAATTTCTTTGCTAACCATGTGAACTCAGTTAACAAGGTTTCTTGCCTGAATTGTTTCAATGCCCATGTGAACTCGGTAGACACTAGCTTCATAGAATGAACTTTAGGAATGGTCAGTAGACAAGAAAATTTTTCTTGCTAACCAAGTGAGCTCAGTAAGCACTAACTAACAACTAATTTAAAATTTATGTAACATCAAAGACAATACACAATTAGACAATTGTATTCAATAATCTCCCTTTTTGGCATTGATTGCAAAACATGTCATAGTACAATGAAATTTGAGAACAACTCTTTCTCTGATAAAAAATTTCTCCCTCTTAGATTTTCACCAAAAGATTCTTCTCCTTTCATGCAATAATCTCCCTCTTTGAAAGAATTCCATAACTTCTAAGATAGTATACTTTTCCCTCAAAAAGATTTAAACAAATTTTAGAAAGATATTATAGTAATCTTCTCCCTCTTTGAAAACATATGCCAAAGACAACACATACGAAATTAGTATCAATGTACCTTGTGTACCGATTCATATATAATTTTATCTTTGACTATGTTGCATCAAATGATTGATCTTCAACTTGGTTCCTATTTATGCATCACTAAAACTTTTTTTAGTGAGCTATAAATAGGGGAATTACCCCTAGCTTACCTCTTACATATAGGAATGCATCCTTAGGTAATGCCTTGGTGAATATGTCTACAATCTATTCTTTTGTGTGAACATATTCCACCCTGATTTCTTTGTCCTACACCAATTCTCTAACAAATGATATTTAATAGCAATGTGCTTAGTTTTGGAATGCACCACTAGGTTCTTTGATATGTACTTTATGCTAGTGTTATCACGATAGATGACAATTGGTTCTTTGATCTCAACCTTCATTCCTTCAAATAATTTTTTAAACCAAAAAATGTTAGAAAAATTCACTACTACTGCAACATATTTTGATTCTGGTATAGATTGGGATGTGTAGTTTTGTTTCTTGTTTGTACCATAAACCACTGTCTTTAGTAACTTTTAGATATCTCAAATTTTTTTTATTTCCATCAAATGATTTTCTAAGTGTTTAGCTAAGAATCTTGCCACTATCTCAACTACTAAAGCAATGTCATCTTTGGTAAGCTTTAGTCTAGTACACATGGGAGTTCTAACTAGTTTAGAATCTTCCATTCCAAATTTTTTGAGTATCTCTTTGATATACTTACATTGAGTAATGTAGATGCCATTCTTATTTCATTGTATATGTCATCCAACAAAGAAATTTATCTCACCAAACATGGACATTTAAAATTCTTTGTTCATTTTTTCTAAAAATTCTTTGCATAGATCATCATTTCCTATAAATAGAGTGTCATCCACAAATATCTTTGCCAATAAAATCTTGTTATCTAGTCCTTCCTTGATATAGGAACTAGTATTATCATTAGTTCTCTGAAAACCAATCTGTATAAGGTAGTTGTATAACCTTTCATCCCATACTTTAGGAGCTTGTTTCAGATCATAAAGTGCTTTGTGTAATTTTTAGACCATGTCCCTTTTGTCTAGATCAACAAAACCTTTTGGTTGTTCAATTTAGACTTCTTCATCAATAATACCATTGATAAATAAAGATTTAACATCCATCTAATATGCTTTGAATCCTCTGTGAGAAACATATGCAAGTAGATTCCTAACACCTTCTAATCTTACAATAGGAGAAAAAGTCTCACCATAATCAATTCCTTCTTCTTGAGAGTAGCCTTTGCATACTAGTCTTGCTTTATTTCTTGATACTTGTCCATATTCATTTAACTTATTTTTGAATATCCATTTTGTTAAAATCACATGTTTATCTTTGGGTCTAGGTACAAGGGTCCAAGTTTTGTTCTTCTCTATTTGTTCTATTTCTTCATTCATGGCCTCAATCCAACTTTTATTTTCCAATGCATCTTTAACACTCATAGGTTAAAAATCAGCAAGTAAATATGTACCTTTTAGCTTACTTCTTGTCATAGTACCTTCTAATTTATCTCCAATAATCTAATCAAGTGCATGATGCCTTCTAACATACTTCACCAATATAGGTTCTTTGTCTTTTGAATGAATTGCACTATCTTCATTTTGACTTTCAACTTCTGGCTCAGGTTGCTCAGACTTGGTAGGCATTGGCTTAGTAGCTTTAGAATGTGATTCGGATCCTTCTGACTTGTTTTGAACTTCTTGCAACTTGGTAACTGAGGATGAGTTAGGAAGTGAAGTCTCCTTATTGATAGATGTGTCTAGTAATGTATCAGGTTCGAAATTAAAAAAAATCTTCTATAATCTTCTGGTTCCTTCTTTCTTTCTTCTTTACTCTTTTCTACAAATGCATCAATTCTCACATGTGAACTTTTTTGATTTTATTAGTAGATGAATTCAAACATCTATATTCCTTACTTCTACAAGAATATCCTTAGAATATACCTTCATCACCTTTAACATCAAACTTTCCTTTTCTAGACTCTTTTAAGATATAACATTTACTTCCAAATACTTTTAGGTAACTTACATTGGATTTGTGGCCGTACCATAATTAATAGGGAGTTTTATAAGAGTCCTTCTTCAACCATGCTCAGTTCAAAGTATGAACTATAGTGTTGATGGCTTCCTTCTAGTTTTGATAGCAACATTATTTTCAATCATTAGAGTCCTTGTACAATCCATGATGGATCTATTTCTTCTTTTAGCTATTCCATTCTGCTTAGGAGTACTAGGGACTAATACCTATCTTTTAATTCCTCTTTCAATGCAAAATTTATTGAATCCATTAGAGATGAATTCACCACCTCTATCTAATCTTAAGAATTTCAATCTTTTCCCTATTTCCTTCTCTATTCTTGCTAGATACCATTTGAATTTCTCAAATGCTTCTAACTTTTATCTAAGATACATAAAAGTCATCATTCTAGAATATTCATCAACAAAAAGAATAAATAATTTTTCTCCACTATAGCTTTCTATTCCAATGGGTCCACATAGGTCATTATTCATAATTTCCAAGACATCTTCAGTCTGATAGTTTTTGCTCTTAAAACTAGTCTTTCCCATTTTGCCAATTTGACATTTTTTGCATAAACCAACATCTGGTTTCTTTAACCTAGGGACACCTCTTACTTTTATAAATTTTCTTATTTTGACCATGTTTTCAAAGTTTACATGACATAATCTTATTTTCCATAACCAACTTTCTTCCATTTGAGCAATAAAACATGAGCAATCACCAAGATCAAGATAAAATAGGTTACCTCTTGTTTGTTTTCTTTTCCAATCAGATTCCCTTTGTCATCCAGTAGTCTTAACTTGCCATGCATGAATTCTACCTTGAATCCAATGTTGATTAGTTGTGCCACACTCAACAAATTATTTTTTAGTCCTTCAACCCAATAGGTATTGTCACATACAAGTTCTTTGGTTGATGAGATTTGGCTTTTCGCTTTTATGCAATAAGGTTCATTATTTCGAAACCTTACACTACCTCCATCACAGTGTTCAAAGTGTTCAAATTTTTTTTATCTCTAGTCATATGATATGAACATCCACTATCTATGATCCATGTGTCATTCTTACTAACATAAGAGATAAGTGTAATCTTATCTTCCTCTTCATAAAATTCATCTTTCACAGCAATCTATACTATTTCATCTTTACTGTTAGCAAAATCTATAGCCATGAAACAAGTATTTTAACCTTTGTCTTTGTATGATTTTTGATTTATAAAATCCTTTTTTCCATTGTATTTGTGACTCTTCTTCTCATCTTTTCTTTTTTTGTTTGGGCACCTGGCATCAATATGACCAATTTCTTCACATGAAATATAGATCAGGGTAACTTTACCTTTGTATTTTTTCTCTGCTTCTAAAATATTTCTTTGCAAATAAAGCTTCAAAAACTTCAAGATCACTATAAAAATTTTCCTCTTATTCCTCTTCACTTTCTAACTAAATGTCCTTTATTCTCTTGCCTTTCTCTTTGAGTGAAAGTTTGGCCTCAAATGCAAATTCAATATTTTTGGAAGTCGGAACATAATTTTCATAGTTGTCTACCTCAAAAGCTATCAATATTCCTACCAAGGTATCCAAACTGATCTTGTGATTTGGCTCACACCTCTTTTCTTGAATAGTAGATACTCTAATTTCATAGATAGGAAGCAATGTTTTGAGAACTTTACTTACAATAGTTTCATCCTTGATTTCTCCTCCAGAAGCTTTGATTGCATTGACACTAGCTTTGATTCTTTCCACATAATTGGAAACATTTTAATCTTCTCTCATGCCCATCTAATCAAACTATCCTCTAAGGCTTTCTACTTAGGCTCTCCTTACATTGTCATCACCACCATCAATGTCCTTTATCTTGTTCCACATATCAAAGGCAATTTTTTAGTCTTTCATCTCATCAAATTCATCATAGCTAAGAGCAAATGAAATATCAGTCATCATGATGTTATGGTTCCTTTTCTCAGCAATATCTTCAACATATAATGTACTATTGTGGTCTCTACAACACACGCCCCATTCCTTACTAGGAATGGGGACCCCCTACCTTTTTTTGACTCCCAGACTCATAGTTTAGGAGTCGAGAGAAGAAAAACTCGATGAAATAAGTTAGAATTTTAAAATTCAAAAAAAACAATTAATTTTAAAAAAAAAGAAAAAAAATCTCACACACACACATATCAAGGCACACGCTCTTTGCAAAGACAAAGAAGAAAGGGAGGTTAACCCCCCTTCCCCCTTTTTTCACTTCAATTTTTTTAGAAGTAGAGATGAGGATGGAAAGGTATGAAAACCTTCCCCCTTCCACCCCCATGTAGCCCTAGTGATTGTGCATGCGCACAACCAGAAGAGGAAGTGCATGACACGGCACTGCGCATGCCCTTTTGGATGCGCACAATCCACTGTGTCACCCTTCTGGGCCATGCACGATGGGGCCACTGCCACCATGCCCTTTTCGGGCACGCTGCACAGTGCTATTGCTGCACCCTTTTGGGCACACAGTGTGGCTCCATTGCCATGCCCTTTTGGCATGCATGGTGCGGTGCTACCACCATGGCCTTCTGCATGCACACGGCATTGCCGCTGTGCCCCTCTAGGATGCGCATACGTGCCTGCCATTGTGCCTTCTTAAGTGCGCATGTGGCCGCCATGCTACCATGCCCTTTGGGTTGCTGTCACCATGCTTAAACTCCCTTTTTTTAATTTCTTTTAATTTTTTTTTATTTTTTAAAATTTAGTTTTTTTAATATAAAACCCAAAACCCAAATATATATATATATATATAAAACACAACAAATTAAATAAGTTCTAGGAGATCATTTTTTTTGATGTTTTATATATATCCAATAATTAATCATTTTTTCTATCTTTGTGACGTGAAAGTAATATAATCAAATGGCGTCCACATCCAAATCAATAGAAAAATAGTTGTGTACAAGTTCCAAGGCGTAACTCTGAAGTCACGGTTGCACGATGAACACTTTGAGATCAAAGACATAGAACTTGGACACACAAACTTGGGAGAGTTTTTGAGGGTTTGTAACAACCCAATTGAAAGATCTTCTTTGAGATCTGCCTTAATCTGGTCTGGATTGGTAAATGTAGCATCACATCTTGGTATTGTTTAGTCAGCTAAATTTATTATGACCTTATCTCAACATTTTGTTCCTGAGAAAAGGGTGGTAAAGAGCATCACTAGGGAAGTCGTCTTAGATGTATGACCTGATAATATCGAAAGGGTTTTCATTTAATTAGAGCTGATCAGTTTATCAAGCTTTCATATGAAGTAGCTGAGAGGTGGCATAAGGATCATTACCAGGAGGCCATCAACGTCATATATTCATCATACTTCATTGAGAAGCCATCTCAAGGAAAGACAATCAGTAAAGTAGATATGACTTGAGGATACATGAAGGATGGCATTGGATATTCAATCATTCTTGTAATGCCCCGCTTGAAGAACAAGGATGAAAACAAGCTAGAACAACTTCTTCTTCTTTTAAAGTGTAAGTGCACATGACAACAACATACATAGATCATACAGATCACAAGGAAAGACTTAATGACCATCATGACACCCAATGGATCTCCAAATGTCACCACTAAACAAAACACAAACAAGAAAAGATAAGAGGTTGACTGAGCTAAAAGACCAAAATAGACTCTTAAAAATTGGCTAAGTCTAAAATCTGAAGCCCTAAAATTTTTTAGAATCTTAATATTAGCTTATAGAGGGCTGAAACCCATCTCAAATGAATCGTCCCATATACTAAAATATATTTGAAGTATAAGAAATTAAATATAATAAAACAAAAACCCAAAAATTGGATTTCAAGAAAAACCAATAGAATACAAAATGCAACAACATAGGGTCCAAGAATGCCCAAAAGGGTACCTGGATCAACTCTTAAAAAGTTTGGATCATGACAAAAAGTGCCCGTTGTCTGCCCACACAGGTTTTTACAAAAATTGTGTGAGACTTTAATGCAACATAGAAAAGTGTCGCGAGACATTTCTCAAGAAGGCGTGCGGCACTTTTAGGGACTGGGCGATACTTTTCCTAACCTATTATCACTATGCAAATTAAACCTATGTCCCAAAAGAAAATGCCTCCAATGAACAAGGGCATGCACTACGGCTGCGAGTTCTAAATCATGAGTGGGGTAGTTTAGCTCATGGTCCTTGAGTTTTCTAGACTCAAAAGCAATCACTCGACCATCCTGCATTAACACCACACCCACGCCTTCCAATGAATCATCTATGCAAACCATGAAATCACCCATAGGATTAGGCACTACAAGGATTGGTGCACTCATCAAATAGTCCTTAAGAGCATTAAATGCTACTTCACACAAGTCTGACCAAACAAACTTCTTCCCTTTCCTCTAAAGAGAAGTGATGGGATGGGCTACTCGTGAGAAATATTTCACAAAGCAATGGTAGTAACCTATTAATCCCATGAAACTATGAACTTTTGAGACATTAGTGGGTGCTGGCCAATCCATGATAGCACAAATCTTCTCTAGATCCACTACAATTCCATCACCAGTGATGATATGTCCCAAATACTTCACCTCTGACTGGAAGAACCCACATTTACTCAAGTTTCCATACAACTGATGGTCTCTCAAGTACTGCAATACCTGACATAAATGGACCTCATGCTCCTCCTCAGTCTTTGAATAGATCAATATGTCATCCAAGAATACAATGACACACTGATTGAGGTAAGTACAAAACACACCATTCATCAAACTCATAAATACTGATTGTGCATTGGTTAACCCAAAGGGTACAACCATGAACTCATAATGCCCATATCATGTACAAAAAGCAGTTTGATGAATATCAACCTCCTGAATACGAAGCTGATGGTATCCTGACTTAAAATCAATCTTTGAGTACACACGTGCCCTCTTCATCTAATCAAACAAATCATCTATCCTCGGCAAAGGATAACAATTCTTCACCGTCACCTTATTCAACTGTTGGGAGTAAATGCACAAACACAATGAACCATCCTTCTTCTTTATGAATATGACTAGTGCACCCCACAAGGATATGCTAGGATGAATATGGCCCTTGGTCAATAATTCCTCCAACTATAATTTGAACTCACTGAACTCCTAAGTAGTCATGCAGTAAGGAGCTCAAGAAATTCACTCTGCTCCTAGTATAAGATCAATCCAAAAATCAATGTCATGCTATCGTGGCATACCTAAAATCTTATTAGGAAACACATCTACATACTCACAAAGGAGTGCATGATCATCAAGTGTCAACGTATGGCTCTCAGCTTCCTCGAGATCACTAAGAGACACAAGAAACAACTGGCAACCCTTTCATACACTCCGCTTCAGCTGATTAGCTGAGATCATATGAAGAAAGACTAGTCTTTGAATTTCCAAAAGTTCCATCTACCCACCTGTGTCATCCACACACTGTACCACCTTACGATGGCAATCGATAATTGCCTAATAGGTAGCTAACCAATCCATGCCCAACACAATGTCCTACGATCCTAGAGGTAGAATGTGTAAGTCCACTGTGGTGGTGAAGGTTCCCAAACTCAAAAAACAACTTCTAACCAATGAGTCAACAACCACTTTAGAACTTGTGGCTAACTCTATCTGCCACCTATCAACCTAATGCATTGCCACTAGCCCACATCGCTGAACAAGAGATGGTGATATGAAAGAATTGAAAGCAATAGAGTCAAACAAAAATGAAGATGAAATACCATGCAACGTACCTGTAGCCTCAACTACTGTACCTTGATGCTCAGCTTGATGGTTGTCAACCACTGCAAAGACTCTGTGATTCCTACCCGCATCTCCTATAGTAGGCTCAGATCTTACTGTGCCCTTACCAAGACCAGTGGATGGTCTGGTTGAAAAATCATAAGATTTATGGCCAGGCTAGCCAAAAGAAAAATAGTTTCCTCCAAAGTTAGCACCTGATCCACGACCTCCCTGAGTAGCACTAGGGTAAGGTGCACTACCCCTGCTAGAATTCTGCTGACTGCTCTAAGGAGGATGGTCTTGCTAAGATTTGTGTCCTTGGTTTTGGTTATCTCCTTTCTTCCCTAAGGTGCCAGAAGCTTGTCCACCCTTCTTACCCCAAAACTTCTTCTTACTCTTACTATGATAACTACCCTGAGAGGGTTTTGATTGGGATTGGCCCTTGCCTGAGGATTGAGTGAACTGAGAATCCTATCTTGTATTTTGAGCGCTTTGGTTCTGAGAACCAAATTTACCACTGTAGCCCCTAGCCACATTTCTCTCAATGATCCTTGCCTTCTCCATGGCAAGAGCAAGTGTCCTTGGTTGGTGAGCATGAAAATCTCCAATGATGGAGTCTTTGAGACCCCTAACAAAATGTTGGGTGATGAGTGCATCATCATGCCTATAGCTTGAATACTATTTCAAACCAAGGAAATTATTCTCATACTGATCAACTGTCATGGAGCCATTCTTAAGCTCATGGAATTCATCAATGCAAGCTTCATGATACTGTGGTGACAGAAACTTCTCTCTGAACCTTTCCTCGAAGATCTCCTAGGTGAGATCTGCGACATTGATACCAAGTCTTTCACTCTCTTCACCCCACCAAATGGAACCATGATCCCTTAGCTATGTAATCGCACAAAGGGCCTTTATGTTGCTCCCATAAGGTAGTAATGAGAAACAACACCCCATATCAAGCAACCAAGTCTCATCTTTGAGTCCTATTCCTTGGCCATCAAATTCTAGTGGTTTGGACCTCTAAAGTTCCTGCATCATCTCAATCTGAGTGAGATCAACATCATCCCAGCCATGGCCCCTCCAACGATGCCTTCTACCACCAGGTGGTGTATAAGAATGATCATGCTCATGCTCTTCCTCTCTATGCTCTAAATGGTGGGACTCTCTATGATGAGATCCCTCTTCTTGATTCTGATCCTGCTAGTGCTCCTCAATAGGAGGGCCCATCCGAGTAAGAATTTCCTAGAGCACTGGCATCAATGCCCCCAAGAGAGCCTGATTAACATTATTATTAACCTATTCTTCCTCTCCTCCCTGCCATTCCTCTTCATGGTTTTCATTTCCACGATTAGCACTATGGGTACCACCACGACCACTAGGTCTATGTACAGGAGGCATCACTGATAGGAAGCAACAAGATAATGTCAGAACAATCAGATCATAGCATAAGAGTTAAACATGAACCAAAGAGATATCATATAATAAAACATAATCTAACAATACACAATGGAAAGCAAAACCATAGTGGAAGTATAACACAGAGATCCCAATGTTTCAACATGGGCTCTGATACTCAATGTAATGCCCTGCTCGGAGATCCTTGGAAAAAAGGATGAAAACAAGCCAGAACAACTTTTTTAAAAAAAAAGTGTAAGTGCACATGGAAACAACATACATAGATCATATAGATCACAATGAAAGACCTAATGACCATCCTGACACCCAACGGATCTCCAAACGTTACCACTAACCAAAACACAAACAAGAAAACATAAGAGGTTGAATGAGCTAAAAGACCAAAACAGACTCTTGAAAATTGGCTAAGTCTGAAATCTGAAGCCCTAAAATTTCCTAGAATCTTAATCTTAGCCCTTAGAGGTCTGAAACCCATCTCAAATGAATCGTCGCATATATTAAAATATATCTTAAGTATAAGTTGAATACGTCAACTTATACTTAAACAATATATTTTAAACCTTGAAGGACTAAAACAAAAACCCAAAAACTAGATTTCAAGAAAAAACAATAGAAAACAAAACGCAACAACATAGGGTCCAAGAATGCCCAAAAGGTTACCTGGGTCAGCTCTTAAAAAGTTTGGATCACGACGAGAAGTGCCCATTGTCCACCTGCATAGGTTTTTACAAAAATTGTGCTATACTGTAATGTAGCATAGAAAAGTGTCGCACAACATTTCTCAAGAAGGTGTGTGACACTTTCAGGGACTGGGTGATACTTTTCTTAAAGGCGTGCCACACTTTATCAATGTCGCACGACACAACTCTAAGAGGCGTATGATACTGAAAAGTGTTACGCGACACTTCTCAAAGAAGCGTGCAATACAATGTTGTATAGGCATGCAACACTTTTTAAATCTCGCACATTGCTGAAGAAATGTCGCCCATACAAAGAAAAAACACTTCCAGAACTCAAAAATGGGAAAAAACTAACAAAAGAACCTCCACACCAGGGAGTACCAGATCCACATCTCAAGGCTAGAACACTTGAACTAGAACTAAGTAACTTAAATACAAAAAATGAAATCTAACATCTAATAAATAGAAAAGGAACAGTACAGAAAGGAAACATCACCACAACTGAAATAACATCACAAAGAACAAATCAACCAGAAGTATGCGGTTGCTCCCAACCATCAATGACATCATAAGACCATCATGGACCCTATCCATCCCTCGCACGTAACATCCCAAGCCATCGATTAGATCATCGGTGTTGTTGTGATAGGGACATCACTACCAAACATTCTACAATATAAGTAAATGAAATCTAACATGCTATTAGGAAGCATAAGATAACCCTGTAATCAGATAACATCATCTACCATATGCTAAACATCAAAATAAGGAATGCATAAAACCAACATCATGTGAACATGGAAAACAACATCCCAATGAAAGCATAAATCACTAGACCATATAGGAGCGACATTGGCAAAATATGAACAGCTGGATCACTAACTCCATAGTCCACTACCAGGGATATAATTTCATAGCTTAGTGAACCCATAAAATATTTATTATCATGCATGTATCCATAATATTATGCAATCACCTAAAACTTATAGGTTATTGTCAAATCAATTTACAAAAATATAAACATGAAACAGATTCAATAAACATTTGACATAATGATTTACATGGAAACTGGTGCAAGAGAACTTAAGAAACAAGAACAAAAGGATGATAATATATCTTATGTGATATATTTAAATTCATTTGAGCCATTTATAATGTATTTGAGTCTTTTGAGTCAAGATATAAAGGGTAGAGAAACTATTTGTAATAAGTTGTCAAAATTGTAAAAGGAGGTCTTACTATGATAAAAAATATCAAAATATTTATTTAATAGGAGGATGGTTATATTAGTATCCATCTAAATTCATTTGAGTCATAATTTTGGTCTGATTTGGGTTTATATGAAATTTGTAATGCAAAAATGCATAAAGTGCATAAAATATTGTCAAAAATGCAAAAGGTTCAAAAGAATGTAATGGGTTGGTTTAAAAAGTTGTTGGGAAGTTTTAAACCACCAAAAAAACTATAAAATAATTGTATTGGTCATTCCAAATAGAAAGGAATTAATGAAAAGAAGAAGAGATCATTTTGAATCAATTGGTTTCTTAAGAACTTGTCATTTTGATTGGTGTTAACTACTTTTGTGTTGGTTCTAGGTATTGTACAACAATTTACAGCCTATAAACCATGTAAATTCTATACACTTGAATACTAGGATGAGTAATATTATTTCTCTTTTTGGTTTGGAACAAATTTGTTAAGTTTTGAAGAAGTTGTGCTAGTTTTGGTAAAAGTGCTTATTTGCATATTTGAGGATGCCCACCTATAGTTGGAATGTAATGTTTGGTACAGACACATTTGGATGAAAAAGGAAAATATTTATATTCATTGGAAAGATATGTGAAATAGGATCAAGGAATTCATAAAATTTTGGTACTCCATCAAGGAATTAGGATCAACTTAAAGGCTTCAACAAAGAACCGTGACATTATAGACCAATAAAGACAACATCTGCATTCACACAATCAGATTTCTATGTCTGATTACATGTAGAGTATGCTAAAAATAAACCAATTAGTGGAATACATTATAAACCCTTCAAGATTCATTAAAATAATTCCATTTTTAGAGGCATCTCATGAAGCAAAACACAACATGTTTTAATAGAAAAACATCAATCCTTCTCCATTTACATATCCTGATTTCTATATTTTATTCTATAATTTATAACTTTTAATCACTAAACCCTTTGAAAAAATTGTTCCAAATTAGGAATAATAAAACATATCCAAATATGAGGGGGGGAAAAAATCCATTACAAGTTATAGTCTTTGCACTTAGACCTATTTTCTGTTTCATAAATCAAATGTAAAACCAAAAATCATGCCTAGGGAATCTAATAACTTCCATAAAACAACTCCAAACAAAACCAAACCAATTTACCCTCAACTTTATATAATTATAGTTTCTAAATATATAATCCATTAATTCTTACAATACATAAATCATCCTACGAGCATAATTCATTGTCTGCAACTTCAATGGAGATCCTTAAAAACCAGTCTTCACTCAAATATCCATAACTTACACAAATCTAAATGAAAAAAACTCAAACCAATTTTAAATGAAAGTTAGTTCACATATATTTGGAGCTAATATAAATAATATTTCTTTTTCATCAAAATTTTTTTTACCAAACATTATAATTTAACTGTAGGTGGGCATCCTCAAATCTGCAAATAAGCACTTTTACCAAAACTAGCATAAATTCTTCAACACTTAACAAAATTGCTCCAAACCAAAAAGAGAAAGAAGATTATTCATCCTAATATTTAAATGTATATAATATACATGATTTCTAGGCTGTAAATGGCTGTAAAATACCTAGAACCAACAAAAAAATAGTTAACACCAATCAAAATGACAAGTTCTTAAGAAACCAATTGATTCAAAATGAACTTTTCTTCTTCTCATTCATTCCTCTCTATTTGGAATGACCAATAAAATTATTTTATAATTGGTATTGTTGTTTAAAACTTCATAATCACCTTTTAAACCAACCCATTACATTTTTTAACCCTTTTGCATTTTGGACAATATTTAATGCACTTTATGCATTTTTGAATTACAAATTTCATATAAACCCAAACTAGACAAAAATTATGACTCAAATGGCTTTATATGGATACTAGCAGATCGATCCACCTATTAAATAAACATTTTGATATTATTGATCATATTAAGACCTCCTTTTACAATTTTGACAACTTATTACAAATGGTTTCTCTAGAATTTATATATTGACTCAAAAGACTCAAATACATTATAAATGGATCAAATGAATTTAAATATGTCAAATAATATATATTATCCTCCTTTTTTTCTTGTGTCTTAAGTGTTCTGGCACCAGAAACTCAATTTGGGAAAAACCACCTGTAACATGCTACTCTTTCTCACTCTTCTAAAGTGATGCCCTGTGAAAGGCCAATCCTATTAAAGGTTAAAATGAACACTATTAAATGTGACCTCTTTAAAGGATTTTAGTCACCCTATTAGGAGTGATCCTTTTAGAGGACTTTAGACCATTCACTTGGAATATCACCCAGTTAAAGAATTTACAAATGACTATTAGGTCAACCTTAATCCAAAGGATTTACCCTAGACTAATATAATTATTAGAAAGTGACAATAAGGCTTGATTTGACAACAACTTAAAACTCCATTTGTAGATTATAGATCTCTATTTCAATCATCCATTCTGCTGGGCTTTCACACACTTTAGCTCTGATAGCATGTTCACCCTTCAAGAATCCATATCCTTAAGCCTTCTTGCTTAACTTGCTAATGTGAACTCTTCACTTAGGTCACTGAATGAAGCAATACCCTAGACTCCTTGTATTCCTTAGGTTCTCATGCATGACAACCCTTGCTTTTGACCAACCATCCCTATAAATAAAGAATTAAGATATTTTTCCATTCATTCTCCATCATCCAATTTAGGATTAGGATAGATTAGGTAGGATTCAATGAATCTACCCCTAATTCTATTTCATTTCTAGAAACTTCTCCTTTGAATGTACCTCAAAATAGTTTACCATGAATTTTGTGCCACCATCTCATCAACCTTATCTTCCACATGGTTCACACAATACAAGAAAACAAACTTGTTTACTCAGATCCATTGAATTCATAATCTTTCAAATAATGTTGACACTCAACACTTGCTTCTTATGCTTAGCATATAGTGTGTTTCTTGACATCCTCTGTAAAATCACTCAGCATAAACTAAAGTGTACTATTTCTCTACATAAACTAAACTTTACTCAGCATCAATAATTTTACTCGGTATACACTAAAATAGACTTTTACTTAGTTCCAACTAATTTTTTGTTCGGCTTGCACTGACTTTGCTTGGCACCTACTGTTTATTCATTTAAGTTTGGCAGATAAACCTTTTTAACTTGTTCTTCTAAACTTTCTTAGTGTAACCAACCTCTGCAACCTTAAGTAGATTATCAATGCATTATGTTATCACTGTCTTAGTTGATTCTTGTACTCCTTTTCATATCATAACTCAACCTTTCCTCTAGGTACTATTATTACATCATTTGATCGAATCCTCTTCATTAATCAAGTAAGTGATAGAAATAAAGCTTTTAAAGAAAAAGTGCAACAGTGACAGGCGCAGACGACAGTTCGGTAAAATGTAGAGACTCTAGTATTCAAAGATGACAAAGCGGAAATGACAGGTTAGATTTTGCGGCACAAAAAATATGTGACAAGTAGAGACGTCAATTTGTGTAGACGCTAATTTGGGTTGGCGGCGGCATAGACGACAGAACAGGTTGCAGAGATGACAGTGTAGCTGGCGGAGACGCGGATCTGCGAAGACGACAGTTGAGGATGCGCAGACGACAGTCTAGTGGTAGCGCCGACAACAGAAAACCAGGCAGAGATGCCAAAATGCAGAGATGCTGATTTGGTTGCGCAGACAACAAAGTAGCTAGCGAAGATGACAGTTTGCAGGCGCAGATGCCAAAATTGCAGAGACGACACTGCGCGAAAGAAGTTGAAAAATGCAAATTTTTTTCAAAATTTTTAAATTTTTTTGCTATTTTTGGATTATTAGATGGTATTTCTTCTTCCTAAGTGCGTTCTTTAACCTGCAAAAATGAGAAAAACACCCTACAACACACTCAAACAACAACAAACATTAGATGGTTAAAAAAATGAAATATAGATGAAAATGGATGATTAAATGACCCATAGTGGGGTCCCACCGGGCGTGCCAAAATGTAGAACAAGAATCTTAGTGTGCAAAGAACATTAACATTAAAGCAAACATTCACAAACTAAAAATATATTCACATATGAGATTAGACAAAAGAAACAATTAAGGAATGCAAACCCAAAGAAAGGAAACACTCCATGCTTCCTTGATTTTGTAGATGTGTCCTTTGATGTGGATGTATGCTCAAATGCTCAAAGTTGCTTCAATGGTGGAGATGGATAATAGCAAATTGGTAGCTTTTTGAGCTCTCAATTTGGCATTATAAGGGTATGAGTATGAATTTTGGCTCTCAAAAGGGCATGATAACTTTAGCTCAAAGATTGTTGATGAAATGGCTTGGGATGAGATTCAATTTATAGGCTAAGGGTTAGAGGGATGGAGGGCTTAGATGCAAGGATGGATGAAGGCTTAAGGAGGGCTAAGATGCACTCAAAGGGTAGCACATGGATTGTGCTTGTTTAGCACCAATGGGAAGGTGACACTTGTGACAAGGAGGATGAGTGTGAGAGGGTAGGGTAAAGGGTTGGTTAAAGGCATGATGAGTGGGGTTGAGTATGTAAGAGAGATGTAAGAGGAATGAGTGTGGAAGAGGGAAGAGTGTGGAAGATGGATGTAAGAGTCATGAGTGGGCTTGTAAGAGTCTTTTATGTTTTGTAAGAGCACTCATGACTTAGTGGTTGGAATTTTTGAGGGGAGACTTTGGTTTGGATTAGGAAAGTCTTAAACTTGTTTAAGGAATGTGACAACATTAGGGGGTGGATTAGGCTTGGGTTTAGGATTAGATTAGGGATGTTAGAGATGTACAAGTGGATGGCATTAATGAGGGTGGGTGAGTTAGTGGCTAAGCTTGGTTAGTATGGGTGGATGGGGTGGATTAGGCTAAATGGAGGATTAGAGATAGGTTAGGGGTTTTTGAATTTGAGGATTTCATTTATCGAATAGATTTATTTAATAAATGGGGATTTTTGGAATTAGATAGAAGAATAGGATTTAATTGATTAATAATAGATTATTTGATTTATCAATTAGGACTATAGATGATTAATTAAATTAATCAACTAGGGATGGCAAAGGATTAATTAAATAAGAATTTAATTAATGATGCCTTTAGAGATGGCTAAATTAGATTACCAAAGTAGTGTAATCAAATTTTGGTGTCTACAAAAACAAATGATGAAAAACAAGTGCCTAAAATACCAAACTCTCCACTAACATTACCAAGTGTTTATTGACATCAATAAAAATTGAATAATATCGCATATTGTAACACTTCCATAAATACTCTCCTCATTAAACAATGTAACTCTCCCCATAGGTGTATATGATTTTGTATGTATTATTCTCTCATATTGATATCAATGAGAAAGGTATCATTATACCAATCATCAAAGTTCAATCATCTCCAAAATGATTAAGAGAATTCTTCACACTTTTTTGATTAAGACTCTTAACCATCCAAGGGTAAGCTATCCTAGACCTTATTAAGGTGCCAAAGAGTTTTGTTATATCTTCCCAAGGTAATCTCTAATCCACTCTATAATGACTTAAAAATTCAACTCCTTCAAATATATAACTCACAAGAGCTTCTAACAACAAGATTTTGTGCTTCTTTGAGGTTTCATATCCTCCTATAACCAATCTCAACCCTTAAGTAGGATATTAGTGGGTTCTTAATATATTAGAAATATTCAACTATGCCTAATAGACCTACTAAAATTAAGCATCCATTCCTACATTTTCCACCTTCATTTTAAACACCTTTTTAGACAACCATTTGGATATGTCAAATAATGTCACAAAATTACATCTAGGTTTGATCATTGACCTACCTGACCTAAAGTACCCACTTTCTTAGGCTTTTAGGCTTTAGGGAACAACATTTGACATATTTAGCATAAACTTGTCACAATGGATTCAACTCTCTAATCTATTACTTGGATGAGGTCTACCAAATTTTGAAAAACACATTTACACAATTTGATCACCTTTTTCAATCCAACTAATCAACTATCATGGGATTCCCTAAGCTTTTATGGCTCACCAATATAGAGTGATCAACATAGGGCATCAGTTCAAAAATGGTAAATCATTCAAGATTTACCTAAAACTATCAAAAATGAAAGCTATACATACAAATCTAACTTTTCACCAATCCATTTGTAATTTTAACTGATGAATGTCAAGTTATTGCCTACTTTAAAGTTAAAACCCTCATTTTAGAGGGTTTCAAACTTGTCTACACTAAAACTCATGGAAAATGAACACACAATCACTTGAAGACTTCAAACCAAATAAAAATTAAGGATGATTATAAAATTTACCAACTCCAAGAGGTATGTAGATGTGATAATACAAAATAGTATAGAATAATGTACATGAAATGCAGAAAAAATAATGAAATTTTCTCATAATCTTGTCTTGATTGATCAAAAACTAGATAAATTTAGTTTTCCAAGGTATTTGTATGCTCTTGTATTAGTTAGATTACCTTCCACCAATGGTCAATTCATAGGTGGCATTTCTTGCACTTCTGACAAAAATTGCAAAAGTTGCCAAGTACAACATTGTAACTTTTGAGCAACTTTGACAACTTTATTATGTAACCTAGAAAAATGTGTTCCAATGAATCCAACACATTACCTAAGTCATCTAAGAATAAAATATAACCTTTGGCATGCCTAATCACCTTTTAACTCAAATTTGACCACCCTAGGTTAACTTGACCTACTAGTTGCATCAATGCAACTTTAAGACTTAGAAAACCAAAATTGCTTTCATATGGCTCAATCAGATTATATTTTTTTCCAAAAGAATTTATTACATTAACTCACTCAAAACACATCAATATTTTCAAATTTCTATTGGGTGCTCCTGCTCCATACTCCTGGGGTAGGAAGAAACTCAGATCTCATGAGTTGTGAGATCTAGGATGGTATTTCCATTCTTGATAATGTCTCCTTCTGGCATCCGTGTTGTTTCATCTTCTTGAAGTCCTTCCCATTTCACCAAGTTGTACTCCTTATATACCCTTTTCCTTGTTTACTTAATTATTTTGGTGTTAAGGATGCATTTTAATTGTAGTGATTTGGATGGAGGTATATTTGTGACCCGATTTGTTTTTATAGCTTTTTGTAACTATGTAGAGTCTCCATATGGAACTGAACCCCTATAAGCATGCAAATCACTAACATTAAAGATAGGTGACATGTCCATACTAGGAGGTGATTCAACTTCATACGCATTATCACCAAACTTATGCACTATTTTCAAAGGCCCAATCTTATTCATCAAGAGTTTGGTTGTTTGACCCTTGGGAAGTCTTTCTTTCTTCAAATAAGACATTACTAATTCTCCTATTTTAAACTTAAATTCTCTTCTTGATTTGTTAGCTTGATCCTTATACTCATTTTAACTATGTTGTAAATCCTTTCTAACTTGTTCATGGATTTCCTTGACATTCTCTACAAATTTATCCCCCAATACACTCCTTTTCTCCATTGATCCTATGTCCCTCAACTCTATTATACATCTAGGGTGATAGTCATATACTATTTCAAATGGAATTTTTACATGTGCTTCTTTTTATTAAATCATTATACACATACTCTGCTTGGCCAATAACTAAATCTTAGACTTTTCCATATTGTTTGGTGAGAGTTCTTAGTAGGTTTCCAATGATTTTACTTCAGTTTGACTATCTGATTAAGGATGGTATGCTAAAGAGAATTCCAAATTCGTGCCCAACTTCTTCCAAAGATTTCTCCAAAAGTGTCCAACAAACTTTGAATATCTATCACTCACTATTCTCAATGGCAATCCATAGATCCTCACAATCTCCTTGAAGAACATACCTACTATATATGAGGCATCATTAGTACTTTTGCATGTTATAAAGTGATCAATTAACTAATAAATCCATAGACTATCACATACATATAGTCATAACCCCTTACTATCTTAGACACTCGTAATACAAAATCTATACCATGGCACTCCCAATGCCTAGTAGGTATGGTCAAAGGTTGATATAAACCTACATTGGATGAATTTCCCTTTTCTCTTTGACAAATAGTACATTTCTCAATAAATTTCCTAACATTTTAAAATGTTTTAGGCCAAAAACAATACATTGTTACTTTCTCAAGTTTCTTGTCTATCCCAAAATAACCTCCTAGACATCCTTAGTGCTCTTCTTTGATTGTGTTTGATCTCATGGAGCTCTAGGGTCTATACAATTGTGATCCCTTGAAGATTATTCCATCATATAGCAAGTATTTATAAGAATCCACATGACATATGTTAGAAAAATCAAAGAAAACTTTGTATATTTCTATAAAATCTTTATCTTATGTATATAAGTTCGTCAGTGACTTTGATCCCATACTTTGAAATTATACTTCTTGTAAGGTCAATACACTCCTACTTAATGCATAAGCTACACTATTGGAAGTCCCTTTCTGATTCTTGATCATGAAAGTATAAGCTTGTTAGCCAAAATGCCACCCCACCAAAAAATCAAATTCAAATAATAATATGTTTAATAGTCACCTAGGGTTTCTTATGAAATAATTTAACATTGGCTATATTCCTTATTTCATATTATACCTTAAGAATGTCTTAAGTTGTGACTATATGATTTGCATAGTTGTGGATGGTCAAGTGCTAACCAAGATTAGAATGGAAGAGGTGTGATTCCTTTGTGTTCATATCATCACAAAGTTAGTTGGCCTAACAAAGGTCAGGGTGGAACATGCACGCTTTTCTTTATCTTCTCTTGATCATAAGATTATATTAACATGTTATGGCTTAGGTTGTGACAACAAGAAAAGGGAAAGCCTTTAGTATTTTTTTAAATATATATTTCACATTGTTAGATCTTTCAGGTCTACGACCAACACATGATTGTAGTAGGTTAAGAGGAGGCTAAGGTTTGAGTCATGACCAAGCAATTACCTTTTTTTGCTTGGTCATAGGATTAGAAGATGAACCTTGGGTTAAGGTGTTGACAGTGTGAATTTGGCCAAAATTAAAATCTTCATAGAGTCACAATAGTTAATGAAGAATGTTAAGAGTAGGTTGTGAAGTAGCAATAACCAATGGGTTGTAGTTTCACAACCAATAACTATTATTGAAGAAAGGTGGTGGTGATGTTGTGATCAGCGGTCAAACACAAAGTATAAGGTTGAATTGTTGATAGAGTGATGGAATGGTAAGAGATTTTTTTTCCACATGTCAAGGTTTGATAGTTAACTCCAATTGACCAAATGCCATGGCTTATTTGGCAAGTTGATGATAGTGAAAGCAGCTCATTGATGATGAACAATATCTTTCCAATTTCCTAGGTCTAATAAATGCAAAGAGACACTCCACCATTACCTATTGATCCATCCATTCATTCAAAGGTTAATGAACATCATTCTTGACCTCTCAAAGCTTTTTTGGTGAGGAAGTGATCTTCTCATGTATGGATTTGCATTGTGATCAGATCTTTCCAGTTTTGTGTTGGAATTACTAAGAATAACTAAGGTGAGTGAATCAATTATCCAAGGTCTAGATGTACAAATAAAAAATTTCATAGCTTAGTGAACTCATCAAATATTTATTATCATTCATGTATCCATAATATTATTCAATCACCTAAAACTTATAGGTTACTATCAAATCAATTTGCAAAAATATAAACATGAAACATATTCAATAAACATTTGACATAATGATTTACATGGAAATTGGTGCAAGAGAACTTAAGAAACAAGAACAAAAGGAGGATAATATATCTTTTGTGATATATTTAAATTAATTTGAGCCATTTATAATGTATTTGAGTCTTTTGAGTCAAGATATAAAGGGTAGAGAAACTATTTGTAATAAGTTGTCAAAATTGTAAAAGGAGGTCTTAATATGATCAAAAATATCAAAATATTTATTTAATAGGCGGATGGTTCTATTAGTAGCCATCTAAATTCATTTTTGTCATAATTTTGGTCTAATTTGGGTTTCTATGAAATTTGTAATGCAAAAATGCATAAAGTGCATAAAATATTGTCAAAAATGCAAAAGGTTCAAAAGAATGTAATGGGTTGGTTTAAAAAGTCGTTGGGAAGTTTTAAACCACCAAAAAAACTATAAAATAATTGTATTGGTCATTCCAAATAGAAAGGAATTAATTAAAAGAAGAAGAGATCATTTTGAATCAATTGGTTTTTTAAGAACTTGTCATTTTGATTGGTGTTAACTATTTTTGTGTTTGTTCTAGGTATTGTACAACAATTTACAGCCTAGAACCCATGTAAATTCTATACACTTGAATACTAGGATGAGTAATCTTCTTTCTCTTTTTGGTTTGGAGAAAATTTTTTAAGTTTTGAAGAAGTTGTGCTAGTTTTGGTAAAAGTGCTTATTTGCATATTTGAGGATGCCCACCTATAGTCGGAATGTAATGTTTGGTACAGACACATTTGGATGAAAAAGGAAATTATTTATATTAATTGAAAATATAGGTAAATTATGATCAAGGAATTCATAAAATTTTGGTACTCCATCAAGGAATTAGGATCAACTTAAAGGCTTCAACAAAGAACTGTGACATTATACACCAATAAAGACAACATCTGCATTCACACAATCATATTTCTATGTCTAATTACATGTAGAGTATGCTAAAAATAAACCAATTAGTGGAATAAATTATAACCCCTTCAAGATTCATTAAAATAATCCCATTGTTAGAGGCATCTCATGAGGCAAAACACAACATGTTTTACTAGAAAAACATCAATCCTTCTCCATTTACATATCCTGATTTCTATATTTTATTCTATTATTTATAACTTTTAATCACTAAACCCTTTGAAAGTTTTTTTCCAAATTAGGAATAATAAAAAATACCCAAATATGAGGGGGGGAAAAATCCATTACAAGTTATAGTCTTTGCAATTAGACCTATTTTCTGTTTCATAAATCAAATGTAAAACCAAAAATCATGCCTAGGGAATCTAATAACTTCCATAAAACAACTCCAAAGGAAACCAAACCAATTTACCCTCAACTTTATATCATTATAATTTCTAAATATATAATCCATTATTTCTTACAATGCACAAATCATCCTACGAGCATAATTCATTGTCTGCAACTTCAATGGAGATCCTTAAAAACTAGTCTTCACTCAAATATCCATAACTTACACAAATCTAAATGAAAAAAACTCAAACAAATTTTAAATGAAAGTTAGTTCACATATATTTGGAACTAATATAAATATTATTTCTTTTTCATCAAATTTTTTTTTACCAAACATTATAATTTAACTGTAGGTGGGCATCCTCAAATCTGCAAATAAGCACTTTTACCAAAACTAGCATAAATTCTTCAACACTTAACAAAAATGCTCCAAACCAAAAAGAGAAAGAAGATTATTCATCCTAATATTTAAATGTATATAATATACATGAGTTCTAGGCTGTAAATGGCTGTAAAATACCTAGAACCAACAAAAAAATAGTTAACACCAATCAAAATGACAAGTTCTTAAGAAACCAATTGATTCAAAATGAACTTTTCTTCTTCTCATTCATTCCTCTCTATTTTTAATGACCAATAAAATTATTTTATAATTGGTATTGTGGTTTAAAACTTCCTAATCACCTTTTAAACCAACCCATTACATTCTTTTAACCCTTTTGCATTTTTGACAATATTTAATGCACTTTATGCATTTTTGCATTACAAATTTCATATAAACCCAAACTAAACAAAAATTATGACTCAAATAGCTTTATATGGATACTAGTAGATCGATCCACCTATTAAATAAACATTTTGATATTATTGATCATATTAAGACCTCCTTTTACAATTTTGACAACTTATTACAAAAGGTTTCTCTAGCATTTATATATTGACTCAAAAGAATCAAATAAATTATAAATGGATCAAATGAATTTAAATATGTCACATAATATATATTATCCTCCTTTTTTTCTTGTGTCTTAAGTTTTCTGGCACCAGAAATCAATTTGGGAAAAACCACCTGTAACATGCTACTCTTTCTCACTCTTCTAAAGTGATGCCCTGTGAAAGGCCAATCCTATTAAAGGTTACAATGCACACTATTAAATATGACCTCGTTAAAGGATTTTAGTCACCCTATTAGGATTGATCCTTTTAGAGGACTTTAGACCATTCACTTGGAATATCACCCAGTTAAAGAATTTACAAATGACTATTAGGTCAACCTTAATCCAAAGGATTTACCCTAGACTAATATAATTATTAGAAAGTGACAATAAGGCTTGATTTGACAACAACTTAAAACTCCATTTTTAGATTATAGATCTCTATTTCAATCATCCATTCTTCTTGGCTTTCACACACTTTAGCTCTGATAGCATGTTCACCCTTCAAGGATCTATATCCTTAAGCCTTCTTGCTTAACCTTCTAATGCAAACTCTTCACTTAGGTCACTGAATGAAGCAATACACTAGACTCCTTGTATTCCTTAGGTTCTCATGCATGACAACCCTTGCTTTTGACCAACCATCCCTATAAATAAAGAATTAAGATATTTTTCCATTCATTCTCCATCATCCAATTTAGGATTAGGATAGATTAGGTAGGATTCAATGAATCTACCCCTAATTCTATTTCATTTCTAGAAACTTCTCCTTCAATCCTCTTTGAATGTACCTCAAAATAGTTTACCATGAATTTTGTGCCACCATCTCATCAACCTTATCTTCCACATGGTTCACACAATCCAAGAAAACAAACTTGTTGACTCAGATCCATTGAATTCATAATCTTTCAAATAATGTTGACACTCAACACTTGCTTCTTATGCTTAGCATGTAGTGTGTTTCTTGACATCCTCTGTAAAATCAATCAGCACAAACTAAAGTGTACTATTTCTCTACATAAACTAAACTTTACTCAGCATCAATAATTTTACTCGGTATACACTAAAATAGACTTTTACTTAGCTCCAACTAATTTTTTGTTCGGCTTGCACTGAATTTGCTTGGCACCTACTATTTATTCATTTAAGTTTGGCAGATAAACCTTATTAACTTGTTCTTCTAAACTTGCTTAGTGTAACCAACCTCTGCAACCTTAAGTAGATTATCAATGCATTATGTTATCACTGTCTTAGTTGATTCATGTACTCCTTTTCATATCATAACTCAACCTTTCCTCTAGGTACTATTATTACATCATTTGATCAAATCCTCTTCATTAATCAAGAGATAGAAATAAAGCTTTTAAAGAAAAAGTGCAACAGTGACAGGCGCATACGACAGTTCATCAAGCGCAGACACGAAAATACGTAGACGCTAAAATGTAGAGACGCTAGTATTTGAAGACGACAAAGCAGAGACGACAGGTTAGATTTTGCGGCACATAAAATATGTGACAAGCGGAGACGTCGATTTACATAGACGCTGATTTGGGTTGGCAGCGGCGAAGATGAAAGAATAGGTTGCGGAGATGATAGTGTAGCTAGCGGAGACGCGGATCTGCAAAGACGACGGTTGAGGATGCGCAGACGACAGTCTAGTGGTAGCGCCGACAACAGAAAACCAAGCAGAGACGCCAAAATGTAGAGATGCTGATTTGGTTGTGCAGACAAAAAAGTAGCTGGCGAAGATGACAGTTTGCAGGCGCAGACGCCAAAACTGCAGAGATGACACTGCGCGAAAGAAGTTGAAAAATGCAAATTTTTTTCAAAATTAAAATTTTTTTTTGCTATTTTGGGATTTTTAGATGATATTTCTTCTTCCTAAGTGCGTTCTTTAACCTGCAAAAATGAGAAAAACACCCTACAACACACTCAAACAACAACAAACATTAGATGCTTAAAAAAATGACATATAGATGAAAATGGATGATTAAATGACCCATAGTGGGGTCCCACCGGGCGTGCCAAAATGTAGAACAAGAATCTTAGTGTGTAAAGAACATTAACATTAAAGAAAACATTCACAAACTAAAACTATATTCGCATATGAGATTAGACAAAAGAAACAATTAAGGAATGCAAACCCAAAAAAAGGAAACACTCCATGCTTCCTTGATTTTGTAGATGTGTCCTTTGATGTGGATGTATGCTCAAATGCTCAAAGTTGCTTCAATGGTGGAGATGGATAATAGCAAATTGGTATCTTTGTGAGCTCTCAATTTGGCATTATAAGGGTATGAGTATGACTTTTGGCTCTCAAAAGGGCATGATAACTTTAGCTCAAAGATTGTTGATGAAATGGCTTGGGATGAGATTCAATTTATAGGCTAAGGGGTAGAGGGATGGAGGGCTTAGATGCAAGGATGGATGAAGGCTTAAGGAGGGCTAAGATGCACTCAAAGGGTAGCACATGGATTGTGCTTGTTTAGCACCAATGGGAAGGTGACACTTGTGACAAGGAGGATGAGTGTGAGAGGGTAGGATAAAGGGTTGGTTAAAGGCATGATGAGTGGGGTTGAGTATGTAAGAGAGATGTAAGAGGAATGAGTGTGGAAGAGGGAAAAGTGTGGAAGATGTATGTAAGAGTCATGAGTGGGCTTGTAAGAGTCTTTTATGTTTTGTAAGAGCACTCATGACTTAGTGGTTGGAATTTTTGAGGGGAGACTTTGGTTTGGATTAGGAAAGTCTTAAACTTGTTTAAGGAATGTGACAACATTAGGGGGTGGATTAGGCTTGGGTTTAGGATTAGATTAGGGATGTTAGAGATGTACAAGTGGATGGCATTAATGAGGGTGGGTGAGTTAGTGGCTAAGCTTGGTTAGTATGGGTGGATGGGGTGGATTAGGCTAAATGGAGGATTAGGGATAGGTTAGGGGTTTTTGAATTTGAGGATTTCATTTATCAAATAGATTTATTTAATAAATGGGGATTTTTGGAATTAGATAGAAGAATAGGATTTAATTGATAAATAATAGATTATTTGATTTATCAATTAGGACTATAGATGATTAATTAAATTAATCAACTAGGGATGGCAAAGGATTAATTAAATAAGAATTTAATTAATGATGCCTTTAGAGATGGCTAAATTAGATTACCAAAGAAGTGTAATAAAATTTAGGTGTCTACAATTTCATCTAGTTCCAAACATTCACATACATTCAGGTCAGTGGTGCATCCATCCATCCAAAGAAGCTCCCAAGATACCCAAGTGACAAGTTAGTTCCAATGCAAATTTCTCGGCAGATTGAGTCAGCTTATGAGAGGATCAAGAAACAATGAAGGCCTTATTGGGATTGGCCTTTTGTAATAGGAGCATACCAAGTAAAGAGAAAGCAGGATATCCTGACTTTCGAATGGGAATGGGAAAATTATCCTCTCGAAGAATATAACTCTCCCTGGCCATTCTTTGACAATGTTGGTAAAGTGGAAAATTTGGTAGGAAAAGAGTTCTACCATGAAGGCACCATTGAAGATCATTGGATGAATGCCACAAATGAGTATGATGTTTCTATCAGGGACTATTGTAGAATGACTTTGTATTTAGCAGAGAAGGCTCTCCATTTGACCATCCTAGATGAGATAAGGTTATAGGATTCACAGGAGCTACTGGATCCCTTATTCAATTTAGATAAAGTTGGCCAAAGACCCATCCTAAATGTAGAAATGATAGAGAGGAAGGAGATGATATTAATCATCAAGCAAGACATGTCATAAGAATGATAAAGAGTTGGATCAAGAAACCCTTTCCACTTGATCCAATTTCAGAGATAGTGATATTCCATGCACATGCTCACCCAAAAAGGGTAAAGGGGAGGAAAGTCATAGTTCCTATCTTTGCGCTCCAGTCTCCTATTAGGCTAGAAACAGCCTACTAGTTTGATCAACTAGTGGGATACTACCATCCTTCAGAGAAGAAGAAATAAAAGAGGAAGAAAGCCTCTCCTCAAAGGATCTAGATAGAGCATGTTGAAGAATAGGCCCCTCCGTAGCAGTATGAATCTACTCCCCAAGACTCTCGAGACCTTGGAATTTCTCATATCTAGGTTGATTTTCCATTACCTCCTATTTTGTCAAGCCAATAAGAAAAGGGAGAGATTCTAGAGACATCCATTCATCTGATACATGAAGAGCTTGCTTCTCCTATGGTTCCACAGAAGCAAAGGAGGGTTAAGCTTAGAATAAACAAGAGGCAAAGAGTTCATAAAAGATTAGTGCCTAATCCATCTATTCCTAAAACCATTCCTGAGGTAGAACCGGATGAGGATGAAATAGAGTTAGATGGGGAGGAAGAACAAGTGTCTCTACAAGGAAGAACCTAACTGGCCAAAGCCACCGAGTTGGAAAGAAAGAAGAATGTCACAAATACCCCACTACCCACCCAAGCTAAAATAGTAGAACTCTCTTCTTTGGAAGACAAAGTACAATGATGGGTGAATGAGAAAAGGGAGCTAGGTGACGATATTCTCTCCATTCCAGATTTTGATTTCATGCCAGTGGGTATAGAATTGGTTGGAGATAAGATTAGAGATACTCCTATAAGTGAATTTCAATAGCAAGATTGGATACAGATGCCACCTAAAACACAAGGTCCTCATCCAACACCCCCATCTTCACCTCAATTATGATGGGAGATAAGGTTTCAGTGACACTTCCACCTTCGAGTTTAGAAGAACATGTTTAGAAGGAATTATCATTACAAGAAGAACTAGAACTAAGGGTTATTGATGAGCCCTCAAAAGAGGCACATGTAGTAGAATGTATATAACAACCTCCCCAAGAAGTTGAGGATCAAACTACGAGATCTACAAAAACTAAGACTACAGAAGAAGATTCGTCACAACATGAGACTCTGAGCAAGAGCAACAAAGGGAAGGAGATAGTTGAACACATATCTTCATCATCTAGAGCCAAGGTTATAGAAAGACATATCCTGAGGTGGATTTTGAAGGAAATAATGAGAAGTGATAAGAATCAATTCCTTGCTTTGGAGGATGATATTTGTGACATTGCAGAGATTTTGAACAAGCCTAACTCTGCATTATAGGATGCAACACCATTTGCATTAATTACTACTACTCGAAACCAAGACTTATTTGCATAGGTGGCTCACCCTTTGAAAGGTATAGATGAAGAAGCTATCAGCCTTAAGGACTATGAAGTGAAGGATATCATGTTAGGAAAGCCTACATGGGATACTTCTTGACAGATGATGACTATGGGAGTCAAGGAGGTTCTTAACCATATGGAACATGATGAGGTTGAAATCAGAGCACTTCAAAGGCAAGTTGAGATCTTGAAAGGATATCTAGCTGAAGTTATTGGTCCTCTTGATTTTGAATGCCCTAAGGAGACTTTGACTACCATTCTTGAAGAACAGGAAGGTGTATGGCTCAGTCCATTCTTGAGAGCTTGTCACGATTGGTGAGACAACCTTGAGGATAGGGGTGTCACTATAATTATAGGAAGTCTAAAATTATTACATGCTACACAAGAGAATGTCGATAAGATCGTGGCAATTTTGAGTCAGGACTTTAGTATTATGGATGAGGTACGAGTTTGAAGCAAGGATTTGAAAACTCTATAGGCCATAAAAGGAAAAAGGTACCACATTTTGATTGATGTATATATCAAAGAAGAGCTAGACATGATAGATGATTAGACAGAAAAGATTCTAGAGGGAAATAAAGTGATGGAAACATTGCACGATGAGATACATAGGTTCAAGGACCAAGCCCGAGAGCAAATTTTGGAAGCAAAAAAGTTGTACAGTGATGCATGCTTGGATATTTTTGAAGATGAAGAATGAGAGAAGCTTTTAGCAATTGAGGTAGTTGTGGAAAAATTTAGAAAGACTTTAGAGGAAGCATCTAGTGATGAAGACATCAGACAAGCCTTCAGGACAGAAGAAGCATTGTTAGAATTGGATACCAAACTTAGAGATTTTGTAGAAACTCAAATTGAGGTGGACAACTATAGATAGAAGGTCAACGATAAGTATGAGGCTTTGGATCTTCCCGATGCTACTAAGATTACTAATATTATAGAGAAATTCAAGGGAAAACATCCAAACATATACTTAGGATAGAGATGAGCAAAACCTAGATGCCAAAATTTCAATTTTGACACTTAGTAAAATTTTGAGATTTTAACCTAGTTGAGGTCTGCAGGTTCATAGCTTCATAGCTTTGTAGGTCTACAAGTCCATAGCTTCACAAGTCCATAGCTCTACAGGTCCATAGGTTTGTAGCTCCGCAATTTAGAGGTGCGTCGATAGTTGACTGCCAGTTCCAAAAATAGCACTTTCCATGCATTGGAAATGCATTTTGATGGCAAGTTAACTCTAACATACATCAAGTGAAGGGCTAGTTTCTATTTTTGGTGTCTCCATGCACTTTTACTTTGACTGATGGCTTCTTCCTACTTTCTCTCTCATGATTTCATTGTTTTTGACATGTAAAGGGCTCATGCATCCAATTAATGAACAAAATATGGATGAAGTCCCTTTAAGCACTAGTTAGATTATCAGTTTGTATATATTTAGTTTGTTTTAATGTTTTAAAAGAATTTTATTGCATTAAGATATCTCTCACTCTCAACACAAATTGAGGAGAAAATTTCTTATAAATACCCCATCGTAAAATGGAAGACGGGTTGTCGTTATTATGCAATAAACTTATGCCTTTGGTGCTAGAATTTGGAGTGTAGTTATTTTTTCCTGAATGTGTCATTTTTTTGTAAATTTTATTCATGATATTTTGATTAAGCCAAAGGTTTATTGCATTGTTTTTGGTTTTGTGATCTATTAGTTCTAGTGTTCGCTACAGATATATGAATTTTGTTCACGCAACGAGCTTGAGAAGAAATCACCTAATTGTGTCTACATAGCTTTTTGTCTCACATGAGCGCACTTTTTGTGGCCTTGTGATTTGATGAAGAGTGAAACATTATTCAATTTGTTAAAGATTCTCATCGACGATTGCATCAGTGGATTCTAGGAAGTGTTGCTCCTATTTTCATTGGTTTCCTACCAATTTCTTCGAAGGTTTAACTCACAATGTGTTGTGTTCTATAGCTTATGTCCATTTAGGAATTTCAATTTCAAGTTATTTGATTTTCTAACCCCCCTGTTAGAATAGGACCTCATAGTAGCTACATTGTTAGAGCTGCATTCATTGAGAAACAAAAAATACAAAAATATTGTTCTTTTGGTGTGATATTTTGAGATAGCGAACATATTTTACTTGATTCCAAGGTAAAAGAGTTTTTGGAACTAGCAAAGGCCTCCTTGTGAACATTCACATTTATCTTCTACTGAAATTTTTTTGGTACGTCGCAAGACAAACACTAAACCTTGGAGTGGATCCTTAAAATGATTTACTTTTCAAGAGAGGAATTACACTATGGATTCCTATTGTTGACCTCATGTAAAATGAACACCCAACATGTACTTGTAGGGATTGAGTATTCTTCATCAAGATATTTCAAGCCTGAATCACTTATGGTGGCTAGATGAAGTCTCATGAGTCCCTGCTAGGCTAAAAAGTTGCCTTTGTTTATCTTTGGAATCTCTCTCTTGTAAGTCATCTAGATCTCTAGCTTAGGTCCCTAAAACCTTTCTTGCAAGCATGAAAATCTCTAATACCAATTGTTGGAAATATAGAAGATGTAACTAAGAGGGGGGGGTGAATTAGTTATCACTAAAATAAATCCTAGATACCTTAGATCTCAACAATAAAATTTAGACTAATAAAATTGATTGTTGTTGTAACTCTATAAACACATAGAAAATGTTGTAACTCAGTAAATGTAGAGTGTGATTGACTTTTAGCTTATCTTAAAACATTAACAAAAAAGCATAAGAGAAATAAGATGAATACATGAGACACCAATATTTAAAATGGAAACCCAATATGGGAAAAACCACCAATATCACAAGTTGGTATGTTTCACCCTTCTGAAGTGAGCCCTATTAGGAGCCAACTTGGTTAAAGGTTACAAAAAACACTATTAGGTGTGACCTGGTTAGAGGATTTAATCACCTTATTAGGAGTGGAATTGCAAGAGGTCTTAAAATAATTCAATGAAACTATTACCTTCTTAGAGGATTTACAACTAGCTATTAAACCAACTCTATTAAGAGATTTTAGATAACTACTACAATGGTTAAGGAGTAACAATGAAATGACCTGATTGTGATAAGACTAAATTGTTGATTATAGATCTCTATTCTGCATCATACTCAATCCTTTTTGATTCAATAACACTTTTTTTCTCTATAGGGATACCTACTTATCCTTCAAGTTTTCTTTCACTCTTTCCTTCTCAATTTAATCAATACACTTGCACATAAACTAGAAATCTCTATTTGACCTTTCATTTATACCATCCAAGTTGTCAAGTCAACTCAAATTCAAAGTACAATAACCAATAATCATCACCATAGTTGGCTAGAAACAATACTTAAAATAATTAAGCTTCTTATGCCAAAACATTAAAATCCTTGATTGGCTGACCTTGCTCGGTAAACACTAATTCTAAGATGATTTCCTATGTTAACCAAAAAAATCTTGGTTAACACTGCGAACTTGCAAAAATCCTTTGGCAACTAAGTGAACTCAATGAACACTAACTCTATCCAACTTTTCTTCACTAACCATGTGAACTCGGTTAACACTGTTTCTTTCTTGAATTCTTTCGATGCTTGAGTGAACTCAATAGACACTATTTTCATAGATTAAACTTTAGGAATGCTCAATAGACAAGGAAATCTATCTTGTTTACCAAGTAAGCTTGGTATGCAATGACTCAAAACTAATATGACATTTGTGTAACATCAAAGACAACACACAATTAGACAATTGTATCCAACAAACGCTTCACTCATATAATCCTTCTATGGTCTTGAATTTTATTTTCTACTCATCTCCCTCTTGGATCTTAATCTTGTGGTAGCCACTTTTTAAATCCAAATTAGTGAAGTATTTTGATAATCCTATAAAATTTATGAAATCCTCAATCCTAGGTATGGGAAACCTATATCTGATTATGATTCTATTAATATTTGTAGAGTCAGTAAAGAGTTTCCACTTTCCACCTTTCTTGGATGCCAATAGCACTGGTATTGTGTAAGGACTAATGTTAGTCTTTATCAATACCTAGTCTAGCAAAACCTATAGTTTTATATCCACTTCTTGGTTTTTCTCTAGGATGAGATTCTTAGCTATTTTATTAGATAATGAAGGTCCTAGGATAAATTCAATCTAATGACTAATAGCCCATTTAGGAGGTAGTGTTGTAGATGTTTCATCACTAATAATGTGTTTGAATTATCAAGAAAATCATGCACCTCCTTTAATATAGGTGTTGGTATGACCTTCTCTTCCTCCTTGGGTTCCACCATGATAGCATATCCTTCACCACCTTCTTGTATAATGTTATAAAACTCTTTGTCACTACTCAACAATACACTAGGAATCTTTTCTTATAATTCTTCATCCTCCATCAGTAACTGTATCTTCAATGTCCTACCATCCTTCTTAAAAGAATTGGTATTCTATTTTCCATCATAAATAACACCTTTGTCAAATTTCCATAGTCTTCCTGATAGAAGATGAAAAGAATCCATAGGCAAGATGTCATCAATAAACTTATCCTTGTATCTACCAATAGAGAGTTCCACCTATGCCTTCTCATTCACAAGGACACTTTGCCATTTTTTCAACCATGTCTATGAATTGGTATGAGGTATCTTCTTAGGTTTGAGCTTCTTCATCATGTCTTCAAAGATGATGTTATTTATGGACCTTGAATCCAAAATAACCTTCCATGCTAATTTGCTAAGTATTTTTAACCTTATTTTAAATAAGGCTCTCCTTTTCGTTGGCTCCTCCTTCACATGTTGTTTGACCAAAACCCTCCTAAACATTGAGTTTTCCCAATTTCTAACTCAATATGACTGATCTCATCTGACTTCACATATGATGTGTCTTCTTGAGCCTACCTAATAATTTTCCCACTATTAGAAGAGGATGATTTGTCTAGACACCTATAAGCAGGATGAAATAAATGTCCACAAGTATAGAATTTCATGCTAGTGAAATAAGTGTTGCTTGTACCTAAACCCCTTCCTCTATTAGAACCTCCTTTAGATCCTCTACTTCTTCCATAGCCTCCTCTTGGTGTGGTTTCAATCCCATACTCTAGAGCTTTAGACTCCCCTTGACTTCTTGATTTGGTTCCTCTACCTTGGTAGTCACCTCTATGACCTTTTCCTCTTCCTCTTCCTTTGGAAGACTAATCATATTTTCTTTTATTCTTCTCTTCAATCTTTATTTCCAACTGATAGCATTGATGTATTGTTTTAGGACTTACAAGAGTCATCTCTTCTTGAACATTCCATCTCAGGTCACTAATGTATTTAGATACCTTAGGGTTTTCATCATCTACCACATGTGATTGCATACAAAGATTTTAAAATTCCTCACTATAGGAATTTACACTAAGATGCCTTTGCTTTATATTTTTCCTCTTTTAATACAAGTGAATTTTATAGACTTCTATAATATATGCTTTTCTCACCTTGATAACCATCCCTTTCCATGTTGTTTTAGGTTTCTTTCCTTCTTTTTCCCTCTCTGCCTAAATAAATTTACACCATGACAAAGAAGAGAATCTCAATCTTGACTTTTCCACTCTTACTTTCTAAGCCTCTATGATGCCATCATAGTCATAATGGTTTAATTTTCCTTTTATCCAGTCCATGACAAGATCTACTTCCATCTTTCCAATAAATAAAGGAATTCCCTCCAATGCCTTCCCACTCATAGCCCTCAATACCTTTAAGAAAGTATCGTTTATGAGAACATGGTTTGGTGTGGGAACTCCATCCTCTATAATAACTTTTGTTGTTTCCCATCAACCTTTTCCTTGACTACATTAGTATTTTCTTCCACTTGATCCAACTTATCAGTTCTAGTTGGAATAATCTCTCTTAGAGAGAATTATTTTCTTCCTCTTTTTCATTCATCTTCTTGTCCAATTCTATATTGGTCACCATTTTGGTTTCCCCTACTGACTTTTCTTTCATTTGAAACATCTATTCACAAGCCAAATATTTTGTGGCTTGGATACCACTGCGATAGGGATGTTGGATGAGTGACTCAATAACTCATGCTCCTAGTCATTTTATAAGACTTCTATGGTGACTCTTCCACACCACTTTCCACCTATAGGACCTTAAATTTCCTAAAAATCACCTAATCTCACTAGCCAAGCCAACTATCAAGAGATATCACATTAACAAGCCAAAACTTGATGCATTCACACTTCCTTCATATTAACAAGCCAAAACATCAACAAAAAGACTCACAACCTCCAAATATTTAACTAAGAACTATAGAGGTCTAGAGGTATTGAAAAACACTTCTACTCAATCAAGTAGGTATGCTTGAAATCTAACCAAGTTCATCTTCCCATCCGATCTCTTAGAGCCCCAATTGTGTCTCCTATAGTGAGAAAATAAGATTTTTCTCCTATGCCTTCCTAAGTAACCCTACAAAAAAATTATGTTTCTTGGTCCACTTGGTATACTATAAAAGGTTTTTTTGTTCCTAGTGTCATACTCTCCCATCCATTACTCTAACCCAAACTATATGAAAATAGGGCCTTTTACGCTTAATTGGTTGGTCCAAAAAGAAAGCTTGTATTGTAATTTTTATTGTATTAGAATCAACCCCTCTCCTTCATGGAATGATGGAAATACCTTCTCCTTCAATTTCCAAAAGGAATTTGGACTCTAGCTTTTCTCCTCTGCAAGCATTGCACACTTCAATGTGGTGTTCCCTAGTCGAACTCACTGGAGGCTCACCTAGGGCAAGACCTTAAAAATAGTTTGTCTATAGTTTAGGGCCCTTGCTTCTATACATATTATTTCCATGGAGTATTCACACTATCCCCAAGAGGTTTTATAGATTAAACAGTGGCGAAGTGAGTTAAAGCTCCATCAAGAACTGCCTAGACAAAATTAGTGGCAGTGTGGAATGAAAGTAATTTTACAAATGGTAATAAAACTAGTCAAAAATCCTATATACTAGTGTAGAGATTCAATAAAAAACTCAAACTAAAGGACTTTCAAGTGATAGTATGGATCTTGCACACCTACTAACCACTATCATTAAAAACTAAGAAAATGATCACCAAATGCTAATATAGAATGTTGATTGCAAAAATACACAATTTGTATAATGGACTTCAAACCCTTCTCATAAGTATTCTCCATCCTTATATAGGGTTATTGGGTGGTTATAAGCTCCTTAGAGCTCCTTTCAAATTATTTGTAGCTATTTTGCAAAAAGTTACTCAAGCAACTTTTAAAAATTGCAAAGTTGAATGCAACTTTTTAATATTTTTGCAACTTTTTACTAACTTGGTCAAAGGACTATCCTATCATCACAAACTTTTCCAAAAACCCCAACTAAGGTAAAAACCTCACCCTGACTCTTCTTAGATCCTATTGACCTCATGATGATGTCATCATCATTCCTTGTGCCAATTAGAGTGCTTTACAACTTCCTAGCCCCTAATTGCACCTAGTGAGGCCCTAAGAACCTATGAACAAAACTCTTCAATGTACTCCCACTATGGTCAACATCACCTTATCTTCCACATCCAAATTTCCCTAAAGCTCAAACTTGCACAAAAAAATAAGAAACCTTAGATTGCATAAGAAATCCTTAGGTGCTCTTGCACCACATATGTAAGATGGAATGATTAAATAAAATAAATGCTCTTCTTTTTGGTGGATGTAGTCTAATTGGTGAGTTGTGTTATATCTTGTGTCTTTTTATTTTTATTTTGTGGTTTCCAATTTATCTACTTATTTTACACAAAGAATTCCCACAAAAACTAATTGATTAGGAAATGGAATTTAAATATGAGGCTAGTTGAAAAATACATATGAAATACACATAGATGCCCTCAGTGCAATGAAAATCCTTAAGTATCATACACTAATGAATAATTAAAATTAAAAAAACTAAATCAGGTTTTACTATTTAAAACTTTTAACTTACAAATGAAACCTACATATTCAACCTAAGAAAAAGTCAGCCTCATATAAATAATCTTAACAAAAAATTAGAACATGCTTCAAGATATGCTCAGAAAGTGATTTGAGAACCCTAGTCAAGCCAAGTCCATGCCAAAGACAAAAATATGAATGGACATTCTTTGACATAGCAGATAGATTTTTTTTCCCTATATCATTATGCATTTTCTATAACAGTCTTAGAGCATAAAATTCTTCCTATAATGGTAGAATAAGACAAGTAATGAAAAGTCTTATAGGAAACTTAATATATTCTCAAACATATAGGCCTGATATTATTTGTAAACTATGGAGCATGTTGTGGAGCTTCATTTGTGATTGGGGTTTGGAAATCTACAAGGTTGTTGTGTATACCAAGAATGACATGCAATAAAATAACAAATAAAGATATTGATGATAAGATCACTCCCATCAATGCCCAAGGTTGATGAAATAGAAAACAATACAAAAGTTGTCTATGATTGCTTAGTTGGCAATGGGCAAGCATTATGCATAGGGTTTGTGCCATAGTTTTATCCTCTTTTGTGTTTTTTATATGACTATTGGTTCTATTAGGCATTGATGGGTTGATCTAGGTTGATCTTTATGTGCAATGACAATCTTGGCCATTCCACTAAGTGGTATCAAGGTTTGGTCATATTGTTGAATCCACACATGCCATTGTGACTATTGTTGGGAGTAGAATCTTAGCAGTGGACTGGCATCCCAATGGTTTTGTGGTATTGTTTAACTGGTCCTTATGGTTCAATAAGACTTTTGGTTATATTTGACATTGATAGATCGATATTTTGATATATCAACAACCCTAACCACTACAACATACTTCTAATCAAATCTTGCTGAAACATACCATAAGAACATAAAAATAACTAAGCAAACATTTGCATCGATGAAGAAATAAAATGATAAGAGCCCTCTTGTATCTTTATGAACCTTTAACATGATTTTGATATTGCTATCGAGATTTTAACGGTGTTATTTCGAGTCAAACTCATTGACCCATGTTTCATGAGTAGTGATTCAACATGAATCCATCTCTCATGAGAATAAATGGAACACTTAGCATTCATTAGATCTAGATGATGCTCATAGGGGTGAAGCACTGAGACTTCTCGAGAGGTCATCCATCCTAGTACTACTCTAGCCTAAGCGCGCTTAACTATAGAGTTTCCTTTGTGGTTAAACCCAAAGCTTGAAACCCCATTTGCAAAACCTTCACCAAGTGTTGTACAAATGGGGTTGCAATCTTTGGGTTTAACCACAAAGGAAACTCTGTAGTTAAGTGTGCTTAGGCTAGAGTAGTACTGGGATGGGTGACCTCCTGGGAAGTCTCAGTGCTTCACCCCTGTGAGCATCACCTAGATCTAATGAGTGCTAAGTGTTCTATTTATTCTCATGAGATACGGATTCATGTTGAAACACTACTCATGAAACATGGGTCAATGAGTTTGAATCAAAATCACACAGTTAAATCCTAATAGCAATATCACAATTTGACTTACTGTGGAAATTATATCCTAGTTATGACTTCAATATGATTCCAAGTTAGGAAAGGAGTTGTATTTAATGAGTAAAATTTCCATTGCAGAGGCCTGATGCAGCTAAGAATGAATTGTAATGAAATGGAGAAATGTTTCTAAAAGGAAAATATCCATAAGGATGCCAAACATGCACTATACCAATTCATAGAATGTGGAATAAAATAAATTTCTACTACCATTCCAAAATTTATTTTATCTTTGAAAAAAGAATGGAGAGTTTTCATAAAAAAATTTATTCACCACCTATGTCAAAACATGCCCAAGACTGATCTCACTAAAATTGGGGAATTTCTTAATCGTAGCAAATATCCAACAAGAGGTTTAAAATGTGCCATATCATGATTTTGGACAAGTGAAGGAAATCTTGAGGAAAAGGAATCCCTGTGGAGGCCAAATTTGCACTACTAGCACATTTGATGATTTGGCATAGATATTTGAGCCAATGTCTATGCTGGCATCAAATCAACATTTTACTTTTTTTTAAAAATTAAAATTAAAATTATTTTAAAACTGTATCTTAAATTAAAATTTATTTAAACATTGTCATTTTGATGTTGGCATAGACATGGCCGATATTTGATTTTATTTAAAAACTACATAAAATCCTCCTGGGACATGTTCTCTAACTATTAAAATATTGTTTCAAGGTGTTGGAATTGTAATTTCTCCTCAAGTGAAATGTAAAAGCATAATAGAGCATTCTCGATAGTGTTAGTTCAAATTAATATTTAGGTTTGTAAAGTTATAGAAGTCATTTATGTTTAGATAGTTCTAGAAAAGTCTATTTGTTCTATGTCGGCTAATGTAGATGTTTTTGGAAATGATTTAAGACATCTATAAATAGAGGCATCATGCAATATTATTGATATGGACAAAATGTAATTGACATGGACAAAATGGTTAATGAAATATATTAGTGCTGCAGCACTTTGAGTATTTTTCCATCTTAGTTTATTTTATCTTGTCATGGGTTTCTACAAGTGGTATTAGAGAAAGGTTAAGAAAGTTCTATCACTATTTGTAATAGACGAATCAAAGCAGGATTAAGGGATAGTTGATGAAGGAAGGAATTTTTTTGTCACCATTTATGATAGCAAAGAGATTTGTATTTTGTAGAGAAAGGTTATTTGGAGAAACCTATCACAATTTGTGACAGATGAAGCTATCAAGGGATAGTTGAAAGAAAACATGAATTTGATCAAGGTTTTTGATGAACCCTATCATAAGCATTTGTGGTAGACAAGGCAAGATTATCAGTGGATCCTATAAAAAGAGGAAATCATTGGTAAAAGATTTTGCCAATTGCTGATAGAATGTTTTTCAAAATTAAAGGCCACAGCCTTGGAATACACTATTCATACATTAACAAATATGAAGATTATTAGAAAATAGCATTTTGGCATCAGGGAAAAGAAAGGATTTAGATTTGTTTGCAACAACATATGAGATTGAAATTAGGGGGCAGTATTCGAATTGTAATTTCCCCTCAAATGAAATAAAAAAGCATAATAGAGCATTCTAGAAATTCCTAGATTACCCAATAGGGTTAGGTCAGATTAATATTTAGATTTGCAAACTTATAGAAGTCATTTATGTCTAGATAGTTCTAGAAAAGTCTATTTGTCCTTTGTTGGCTAATGTAGATTTTTTTGAAAATGATCTAAGACATCTATATATAGAGGCATCATGGACAAAATGGTTAATGAAATATATTAGTGCTGCAACACTTTGAATATTTTTCCCTTTTAGTTTATTTTGTCCATCCACCTTTTACAAGGTGTACTAGAGTTGTCATGGGTTTCTACACAAGGTGATTGAGAGTAATTATTTTTATGTGAAGAAAAAAAATTTTGTATAAGAAAAGAAAGAAAGATGATGAGAAAGTTTTACATAAGAAGTATTAAATTTTTGTTGAAGTTTGAAAGTTCTATAGAAACATTTTAATTAGTTCCTAATGTTATGGTAGGAGACTAAAGTTTTCATCTTCTTTTTTAAAATTAATTTTCTTCATAAATGTTGTGTGAGACGCATTTAAGCTAGTCTTATTTGTACAATAATATTAATTGAATTTTTAGTATGCTATTTCTTTTTTCTGATTGGTGGGAGCTATTTTTATTGGTGATCTATTTCACTAGATCATTTTTGCTTTCTTAATTTGGATACATTTAGGGAGGGATAGGTGGGAGTTGATATGCCTGTCAGATTATTTGTCTCTAAAATTTGTTTCATACAAATAAAATAAAATATCTTATCTTCTTACAAGTTGTTGAATATTTTGAGGCTAAGAAACAAATATTTTGAGTTTTTCTAGATGTATGTTATAGTTAGTATATTAAAAACAAGTAGATTTATAACATTGTTTTCATTCTAGAATTGAATGGCAATAACATAGGATCACTTAAATGAAGAGATATAGGCAATGCTTAAGGAACATAGTATGGATCCCAATGAGACCACGAGAAAACTACTTTGTCAAGGTATGACCTTTAATTTATGGGTTTTGTTAAATTTTCTACTAACATAGGTTCTCATGAACCTTATTAGTGAGTAATAGATAGAAGAGGAAATTATAAAATTATGTCTATTGAGAATGAATATGATAGAAAAAAATTGTTTCTCCAAAACATAACTAGATAAAATGCATTCTCAACACTTTTCACAATGCATTCTTCAATACAACCATAGTCCTCTATTAGAATCTAAAGGAAAAATTGGTTGAGTTTGATGAGAAAGCATTAATTTCTCCTTTCCTAGATTTATTTCCTTTTGCAATTCAATTTTCCCACATAGATCATTACTTTTATTTTATATAGTGTCCATGTACAAAATATGGGTATGAAAACTTGGAGTTGATTATTTTATAGGTCTTAGACCTCCTAATTTGTAGTCGTTATTTCCATCATGTCCAAAGTGAAAGAATTTTTAAAAAGCTAACAGGGAGGTAAAAAATTAGTGAAATCAAAAGAAAAAAGAATAACAAAAGATACAAAGAGCTCTATTGAGATGTATCTTGAGAAATGCGTTAATCTAGCTCATGAGATAAGTATAAGGGAGAAACCTCAAACCAACAATATTCCAACCCTACATATGCTCAAAAGCCCATTTAGTCAAGCAGTCGGCCTCATAATTTCACTCCTAAGGGATATGCATAAAAATAATAGAGTTGAGAGACCTTTATAAATGTATGATCTATTTTTATAACCAAAGCCAAATGGTAATAAAAAATTTCTAGATCTTGACTATTCAATCATTTCACAACCTCTTGAGAATCCATCACAAAAATGATTCTACTCCATAGTTCCTTACAACATTATTCCAGCTTACCCAAGATAGAAATGACCTCCATTAGATTATTGGTATGCTAGCCTTTGTATATAGAGAAAAGAAATTTAACCTCTGTAGAGTTGTTACACCCAATTCCCACAATAGTAGTTGGGCTCGGATTTTCCTAAGAAGAGCTATCTATATTGAATGCCCCTTACAATTAACTCATCGATCCTGGTTTCTAGTTCATTTACCATAGTTGCGGGTAACAAATCAAGGGACATTACTATGAAGAGGAAAGGATTGATAAGTAAAACTTTCAACATCTCTAGGTTTAATGCCACCAAGCATATTGCATTTTTTCATGAATGTTTCTTGAAAAAAAAGAGTAATTCTTCATCATAGGTACACAACTCCAAATATGACATCCTAAAAGATTCCCTTATTTCTTTCAAGCCAAAAATACCAAAGAATAAGGGAAGGACCAAAACCCAAAGCCAACTACATAAGAGAGGACCTCAAAGTAGAATGCCCCTATCAATCCAAGAACTCATGAAAATAAGAAACATGCCAACATCAACAGCCCCATACATTGCACTAAAAGTTCCAAAGTTTTCTAGCAATAGAACACTAAAAGAAAAGCTGAGAGATAGTCTCCTCTCCATTACTACATAAACCACATATTGAAGGAGCTTGGAGTCCATGCTTCCAAAGATTATCCTAAGTAATATAGAAGTTGTCAACCATCAACCAAGGGATGAAATTACACTTGAGAAAAGAGAATATATTGCAAATGTTCTTCCACCATAGAACCTCCACATAAGAAAAAAATTGTTTAGTAAGCTCCACATACTGTATAGAGACTAAATATTTACTAGAAAATGCACCACCCCAAGCTTAAACATCTTGTGTCAACAAGGAACTACACCCCTTGAATGCTAGAATCTAAAAGAGGTTAAACTTATACCCATATGAATCCCCTAGTGGCTAGTCAGAAGAACTCTTCCACCTATACTGATCCGGGGGATATTTTCACCAAAAATTGAAGTATCTCCAAAAATCCAACAATTAACATCATTTTAAAGTCTTCAAAATTGTGCACCCCATGCAATTCGAATGGGCAAAAAAGGATTTCATACACAAAATTTATAGCCAATCAAAGCTTGGTCAAACTAGGTACAAAGGTTGTCAAAAGGTGGAAAAATTAATCATCTTGAAAGTGGTCAACAATGGGTTTCAAATTGAAGATCCCGTCAAGAGCTTTCTAGCGACGTTCGTTTCATCAAAAATGGAGCTCGTATGCAAAAGATATGCTCGATTGAAGTTTGAGGTCGAAAAATAATAATAATAAAAATAAAAAATAAAAAATAAAAATAATAATAATAGTAATAAATATTTGGTAGCGGCACTGACCACTAGCCCCTAAAATCTGACCGGTGGCTATTACACCAATGACAACTATTGAACCATATGTCACAGATGTTTATTTTATAGTTTTAAATGCCGCTAAATTGGGCTAAAAGCCAAAGGTTGGTGTGGTGGTTGGAACCACCGACCTCCCTCTATTACATGCATTTTAAGAATCTCCTTTGCCATTGTGCCATGTGAGTGGCTTGTAATATTTTTAGCACAGATTTTATTTAAAGTGTATCAAGCCCGATTCCCTCTTGCCTAAATAAAGGCAATTATTAAATAAGGACAATTTTCAAAAATAGGAATGAGTCTTATTTCGAAGATAGATTATTGTAAGGGTCTAAATATGTAAAATATTGTTTTGCCCTATTATTAGGCAAATATTTTGTACAAAAAGAGGGTTTAGGGGACTTTTGAAGGCATGCAAGTTAAGGGAGAAATTATGCAAATGGTGAGAGAGATTTTATGTATTTGGAGACTTAGTGATTTTTCCTACACATAGAGGAATTTTTCTGCGTGTGCTTGAAGGGAATTGTCACAAATCATTTGTATTGATTTATTGGAGTTAATCGGATCGGTCCCTCTATTGGAGCTGGACCTAGAGACGTAGTCCTTCCTAGATGAACTCCGAAATCAAATGTGTTGTGTCTCTATCTCTCTTTCTATCATCTCATCTTGTGTTTTCTTATGTGCAATTACATTAATTTTTCTTTATTGAAGCTTTAAAATTAACTTTATGTAATTGGTTAACATTAACTATAATATTCCTAGATCCTAGAAATCAGATCAAATTTGGTATTAGAGCTTTGTTGGACTACTATTGCAGATTTGAATGTTAACAAGATCTAGGTTGAATCAAGGCAAAGGTGATCTTGAAAAATATAATCCTAAGATTGGAAAATGAAGAGTTAATCCACCATTTCAAATGGAAGATAAAGGTGGTGGACAAGGTTCAGAAGATCAAAATGTCCAGAAGACTCTTCAGAGTTTGCAAACAATGGTAGAAGTTTTTTTACAAGAAAGAGAAGAGAAGATGTGAAGGCGTGCAGCTCGTGATGACAAAGGGAAAAAGAAAGGTGCTGATCATGAGCCTCCATCTCTTCCCTCATCTCCCTCTTCTCCTTCTTCCCCTTCTTCTCCTTCTTCTACACGTTTTGAGTCTTCTAATATTTTTAAAGGTGGACATAAGCCTCGAATTAAGTTTGATGTAAAATTTGACTTGCGAATATATTGTGGGGAGTTAAATGCTAAGAAGTTAGATGACTGGATTTAGAAAGTAGAAGTCTACTGTAGAGTCCAAAACCTTGTAGATGATGTTGATAGAATTCAGTTAGCCACTCTTTGGTTAGGCGATGTAGCTCTAACTTGGTTGGAGAGTAGGACCCAGCATGAAACTTCACGATATGGTATGTTAAATATGTATTGGTCAAAATTTGTTAGTTCTTTAAAGAAGAAATTCTACCCCCTAGGTCATATGCAGTAGTTAATGATGAGCTGGGAACATTTTAGGCAAGGGAAAGGTCAAACTATCCAAGAGTACACCCATGAGTTTCGTAAAAGGGCTATTTTGTTAAATGTCCCATTTTATACCTAGGACACTTTACTCAAGTATATAGGTGGTCTTAATTCTTACCTAAGGCACTCTATTCTTGTCCTAAATCCTTGTAATTTGGATGAAGTATGTGTCTAGGCAACACATTTAGAGTCAAAAGGTAAGGGTACCTTCATTGATAAGTTTGACCAAAAGTCATCTAATTCTGAAGAAAAGTCCAAAGGAAAAGGGAAGGATAAAAAGACAGCTACAGTAAAGAAAGAGGGTGAGAAACCCACATGCTCACATTGCAAGAAAGAAGGGCATGATGATTCTAAGTGCTGGAAGCTACATCCTGAAAAGAGGCCGAAGTGATTTGGTGGAAATAAAGGAAAACAAAAGACTGCTGTTGTAGCTCAACAGGATCTTTGATCTGACTCCAGAGATGAAACAAAGATCGTTGCTATCAAGATCCAAGGTGAAGGAAAAGGTATTTCTCTTTCATCAGCTACTAGTTCTTCTAGCATAAGTGCAAGTACAAGTGAAGATTCTTCTCCTAAGAATGATAAGAAAAGGAATAAATTATTTCACATTCGAGTTGTCATCAAGCAAAATAAGGTTGATACATTATTTGATACGGGTTCTCAAGCTAATTTGATATTTGAGGAAATTGTTAAGAAGCTCAATCTGACTACAACACCTCATCCAAAGCCATATCCTCTTGGATGGGTTTGCAATGATGTGCAATTACAAGTAACCAAGCAATGTAATTTAAGATTTGCTATCACTGCAAACTTTGTAGATGAGGTAGAAGCTGATGTAGTCCCTCTAGATATTTTTGGTCTTGTACTTGGGAGTCCTTATTTTTTTGATAAACAAGATATCTTCTATAGGGGGGAAAATAGGTATCATCTGTTTAAAGATAAAATTGAATACATTGTACAGGCACATAAGGTTAAGACTAATCTAGCACTAGTTAATGCTGGTCAGATGAAAAGGTTAGTCAACTCTAGTAAGAATTTTGTGCTAATGATTGTAAAAGCCAAAGAAGATGAAACATCTAAGGCATTTAATGGATGTGATCCAAAACATAAAGATGAAATGGTCAAAGTTGTTTCCGCCTATGATGACTTGTTTCAGGAACCGAAGGGATTGCCTCCCAAAAGAGAGATACAACATGAAATTTAGTTGCAGCCAGAAGCGCCACTTCCTAATATTGGCATGTACCACTTATCAGTCTTGCAAAATGAGGAAATCAAGAAGCAAGTTCAAGAGCTCATGGAGAAAGGAGTTATTCATCCTAGTAGTTCTCCTTGTGGTTATCCTATTGTGCATTGACTACAGGGCTTTGAACAAGATAATGGTAAAGAACAGGAACCCTCTTCCCAGAATTGATGATTTGCTTGATCAGTTGAAACATGCAATTTATTTCACTAAGCTAGACTTACGTAGCAGATATCATCAAATCAGAATTGCATAAAGTGATATTTGGAAAACTGCTTTTAAGACAAAACAAGGACTTTATGAGTGGTTGGTTATGCCATTTGGGCTTTGTAATGCACCAGCTACATTCATGAGAGTCCTGAATGATGTCTTTCATCCTTTTATTGATGATTTTATCATTGTATATCTAGATGATATTCTTGAATTTAGTAAGTCTTGGGATGATCATGTAATTCATATAAAGAAAGTTCTTGATGTATTGAGAAAAGAAAAACTCTATGTAAAGATGTCAAAATGTGAATTTGCAAAGACATCCTTAGTGTACTTAGGCTATGTCGTAGGAAATGATCAATTGAAAGTAGACCTTGCAAAGGTTGAATGTATTGTAAAATGGCCTAAGCCAAGTATAGTTATAGAAGCCAGGAGCTTTTTAGGTGCAGTTCAGTACTGAAGAAAGTTCATTGCAAACTTCTCTTATATTGCATCATCATTGCATGCATTGACCAGTACCAAGGCAACTTTTCAGTGGGGAGGTCCACAACAGAAGGCTTTCGACACTTTGAAGGAAAATTTGAGCACCACACTAGTTCTGGCTTTACCATATTTACATCAACCATTTGAGATTGAAATAAATGCAAGTGGGTTTGCCGTGGGAGTTGTACTCATGCAAGGAGGTAAACCAGTCTACTACCACTCTGAGACTTTTTCAGGAGCAGTAAGTAACTATCCTACTTATGATAAGGAACTTTATGCTTTAGTTTAGAGTGTTAAAAAATGAAAGCACTACTTAATGGGAAAGGAAACTATAATCCAAACTAATCACCAGCCCCTACAATATTTGCACTCACAATCTAAGTTGCAACAGAGTAGGCATTTTAGGTGGATGGGTTTTCTACAATAGTTTCATTTGGTAATTAAGTATAAAAAGGATTCCCATAACAAAGTAGCTGATATGCTCTCTAGGCCTCCTGTTAATAATGCTTTGATAATCCTTTAGAATAGTTCTATGGTTCATGAAAGTTTTTAGGAAAAATATTCTAATGATGAGGACTTTAAGGATATCTATACAGCTTTAATCCAGGGTTAACATGTGGAAGAGAAAGATTACTATGTGCAGGATAATTTATTGTACCACTTGGGAAAAGTATGCATTCCTAAAGATGAACAAGCACATGTAATCCGTGAAGCGCACACCTCTTTGATTGCAAGGCATTTCGGGGTAAGTAAGACATTAGCTCAATTGCAAAAATATTGTTACTGGCCTCGTATGCAAGAAACTGTCACCAAATATATAAAAGGATGTGTAATGTGTGCAACCAGTAAGCCAAGTAATAGAAATTGGGTTTGTACACACCGTTACCTGTACCATCCCGTCCATGGGAAAGTGTGTCTATGGACTTTGTGGGGGGTTTACCTATGTCTAGGAAGGGTCATGATTATTTGTATGTAGTAGTTGATCGGTTCAGTAAAATGTGTATTAATGCCTTGTAAAAAGAAAGTCACTTCTGAATTGACTACTCATTTGTACTTTCAAAATGTATGGGTTCATTTTGGGTTACCCACTTCCATTGTATTGGATCGAGATTCTCGATTCTTAGGGGAATTTTGGTCATCTTTGTGGGGACTCATGGATACCAAGCTAAAGAATAGTACAACCTTCCATCCATAGACTGATAGACAGATAGAGCTAGTCAACAGGATAGTGGTTCATCTTCTTAGAGGTTACTGCAGCAAGCATCCTAAGTTGTGGGATTTTGCTTTTGGAAAAGATGATATCATTGATGGACACCATGATGCAGAAAGGGCTTTGAAATTCATCCAGAAGGTCCAAGCAATCCATCAAGTAGTAGAAGCATAGTTGGAGCAGAGCCAAACAAAATACAAGGCTTTCCATGATAAGCATCGCATTGATCATCAGTTCCAAGTTGGTGATAGAGTTTGGTTACATATCAATAAGGAAAGAATGCAAGGTGAAGGAAGGAAGCTCAAGCCTATCAGGTATGGTCCTTTTGAAATCCTAGAAAAGATTGGTACTAATGCCTTCCACCTTAATCTTCCTCCATACATGAAAATTTACTCAGTTGTCAATGTTGAGAATCTGAAGTTTTATGAGCCTCCAATGGTCTTGGATGAAGACATCAGTGTTCAGGTTCCATCAGTTGATGATCTTTCACCAAAGTATATGACAGAATTGCCAGAAGATGTCATCCTTGACAAGAATGTCAAAACTTCATGAAGAGGACCAGTTGAATACCTCTGCGTGGGATTGAAGGGGATGCATCCAAGCAAAGCAAGATGGATGGAGATAGGTAAAGTGAGGGAAAAATACCCTCACCTATTTTCTAAGTAATCAAACTTTCAGTGGTCTGAAAGATTCTTAGTGGGAAGGCTTGATCCGAGGGATATTTTCACCAAAAATTGAAGTATCTCCAAAACTCCAACAATCAACATCATTTTAAAGTCTTCAAAATTCTACACCCAACACAATTCAAATGGGCAAAAAAGGAGTTCATACGCAAAAGTTATAGCCAGTAAAAGTTTGGTCAAACCAAGTACAGAGGTCTTCAAAAGGTGGAAAAAATAATCATCTTGAAAGTGGTCAACAATGGGTTTCAAATTGAAGATCCCATCAAGAGCTTTCCAGCGATGTTCGTTTCATAAAAAATGGAGCTCGTATGCAAAAGATATGCCTGATTGAAGTTTGAGGTGGAAAAATAATAATAAAATAATAATAATAAAAACAAAAAAATAATTAAAAACATAATAATAATAATAAATATTTGGTAGCGCCACTGGGTTTTGAACCCATGACCACCAACCCCTAAAATCTGGCCAGTGGTCGTTACACCACTGACAACTATTGAAACATATGTCATCGATGTTTATTTTATAGTTTTAAATGCCACTAAATTGGGCTAAAAGCCAAAGGTTGGTGTGGTGGTTGGAACCACTGACCTCCCTCTATTACATGCATTTTCAAAATCTCCTTTGACATTGCACCATGTGAGTGGCTTGTGATATTTTTAGCGCAGATTTTATTTAAAGTGTATCAAGCCCGATTCCCTCTTGCCTAAATAAAGGCAATTACTAAATAAGGACAATTTTCAAAAATAGGAATGAGTCTTATTTCGAAGATAGATTATTGTAAGGGTCTAAATATGTAAAATCTTGTTTTGCCCTATTATTAGGCAAATATTTTGTATAAAAAGAAGGTTTAGGGGCCTTTTGAAGGCATGAAAGTTAACGGAGAAATTATGCAAATGGTGAGAAAGATTTTATGTATTTGGAGACTTAGTGATTTTTCCTGCACATAGAGGAATTTTGCTTCGTGTGCTTGAAGGAAATTGTCACAAATCATTTGTATTGATTTATTGGAGTTAATTGGATCGGTCCCCCTATTGGAGCTAGACCCGGAGATGTAGTCCTTCCCGGATGAACTCCAAAATCAAATGTGTTGTGTCTCTATCTCTCTTTCTATAATCTCATCTTGTGTTTTCTTATGTGAAATTACGTTACTTTTTCTTTATTAAAGCTTTAAAATTAAATTTATTTAATTGGTTAACATTATCTGTAATAGTCCTAGATCCTAGAAATCAGATCATATACTCAATAGAAAGGCCTAGATTATAGATCTCATTATCATGTGCTATAGTCTCCTAGCCAACTAAAAGAAATGACTGACAAAGAGCCTGTAAGTGAAAATGAGAAGGTAAAAAATAAGAATTTTCATTCCATGGGTCAATCCAAAACAAAGCCTCTAAAAGGGTTTTAAAAAATGTATCCCAATTGATAAGGCTCCATTTCAAAATTTTCAAATTAATGTTCTAAAGAAGTTATTAAGAAAGTGCATAAAAATCCTTGAGTAAATGCATAAGGGTGGATTGAACAATCATTGTGTAGATGGAAATATCCTGAATCATAGATTGTAAGAGGGTCACCTGACCTATAGTAGAGAGCCACCTATGATTCTACTAATTAACTTTTTGGCATAGTTTATCAATAAGATGTTTCTAGTATATCCTAGGTTATTGACCCACAACAATAGGAACCCCTAGATAATTCAAAAAGAGACTCAATCTAAAATATTAGGCTAATAGAAATCTTTCACTCAATAGGCTCAAGAGTGTTGAAGAAATAAATGGAATCCTTTTGGTAATTATTTTTCTAATTTAAAGAACCCAAATAAGTATCCAAAGTGAGGCTTAACGATTTAGCTTCCTAAATACAAGAATGGCTAGTAAGAGTCACATCATCAACAAACTAAAGATGAGAGAGATTTAGAAATCCATTTCTACATTGCAAACCTATTGTCACTTAGATTTGCACCCTTTTCCAGAGCCTATGCATGAGGACAACCTAGTGAAACATGGAAACAACCTCCAAGTTGTGGAACTTGAACTATGAGGTTGAGTCTCTAGAGAAGGCCAACTTCATCTTACTATTAGGATGCACCTAACTACTCTTGGAGAGGAAAAAGGAGAAGGAGAGCATGAAAGAAAATCTACCTAATCTAATCTAAATAGGTGATGCACCATAATAGAGCGTTCAGATCAATCTCTTCCCATATATGCACTATTGAACCAGAATGAAACTAAGGATATACACATCTAGACTTGCTTTAATTCAATAACCAAATGAAAATCAAAAAACCAAAATGAATGACACAAGGAAAGAGAAGAACCACTTATATATCATTCACAAGCCAACAGAGATATAGTCATACAGGTTATAGATATCCACAAAACATCAATGAGAGGCAAGGATTCTTACACTTTCACACCAATGGTTGAAGGAGATAGGTAGAGAATCATACAGTTCAGAGGCACAGTGGCATTTACATTGGAATTGTAGAGAAATAGTAGAGAAAATTTAGAGAAAGGTCCAACCTTCACAAAATTTACAAAATTTTCCTTTATAGTGCAGGCATAACTGGGATTTCCCCTCCAAAACTATCCTGCAACCACTGCCATCAAGGCTCTGCCAAGGACAATCATGGGGATCTGAAAAAATTTGATCTTCTATGTCAAATAATGCCTTGAGAAGACAGAAATGGTGTCATTAAGCCATTCTGATCAGGTAGATAGATTGGATTGGGGTGGTAGAGTGTTCTTCCACATTTAGCATTTACTTTTGGTGGTTGGGATTGATCATGAAGATCAGATCCATGCATGAAACTTGACCTCTTATCATTTTTAGTGCATGAATCAGTAGCATCGGCAAGTCAACTAAACTTTGCATCTAGAATAGGCCACATGGGCCAATAACCTCCTTTCTTTCTGCCACCTTGCAAGGTCTTCCCATGTTGACCACTCTCTTTCTTTACTAACTGTGCCAACCTTTTAACTCTTGACCATGATGGTCACATTATTCGCCAGCTACTAACTATTACTGCCTACACTAGAACCACCGAGACACATGTTCTCTAGGTGTTATGTCACTATGGGTATCCTCTGGGCACTTTCCCATAGTGAGATAGTACCCACTATAGATCTTCCTTAATCTAACGATCATGAAGACTCATCATTTCTTGTGCTTTCCTTTAAGACTTTTGGGCCCATGGACTACTATCAGCACACTTGTCATAACCTGGCATCTAACTCAGCCTAAACTAGTACCATCCTTGTTGCTAACGTTAACATTCTCGCAGTTCTCCATAGTGAGATAGTGCCTGCCATGGATCTTCCTTTAGATCTATGGTGAGCCACAAAATTGTACTACTATGCATCGAGCTGGCTGAATGGACCAATGAAAAATTGCCATCGTACTATGACCCATCTGACAACTACCACAAAGGATGAGCCGTACTACCACTTTGGAGAAGGGCGGGCCCATTATGTCATATGTGCCATGCTATGGGTATCCTTTGTGCAACTTTCAATAGTGACATGACGCCAACCATGGATCAAATTCACATCTACGGTGCTCAAACTCTTTGCAAGACTACATACCTAGTTAATTGGATGGGCCAATAAGATGTGCCTTTGTACTCTGACCTCTCTGATAGCTGCCATGGAAGACAAGCCACTTGTTCATCCTATGGCCCAAAAGATGGAAATGGACCCACATGCCATGTATCACCGAGGTGCTATGTTGCTATGGTTAAAATTCTCACAATTCTCCATAGCGAGATAGCGCCTACTGTGGATTTGGGGAAGATTTGACAGTGAGCAAGATAGATATGACTTATCAGTGTATCAACCAATGAGGATAGGCCATGTGCCCACCTATCTAACAAATTTGCATTTGTGGCCACCAAGTGAAAGAGGACCCACATTCTACATAGTCATCTTTAGCCAATGAAAACTGACCAAATGCCAATGCATCTGACGAATCACATCATGATATTTGACGAGGCACACTTGGGACCCATTATATTTCCAAATCTTGCTACAGGATCACTTTTCATCTGGGCGCTATGTCACTAACTCCAAGGAGCCTGGATTTTCTAATAGCGCCATGGTGCCCACTGTGGAACTGGCAAAACCCGACATCAAAGAAACAATCAAGGAAAAGGGACCCACCTGACACATGGCAAAAGGACACTATGTTGTTAATGCAAAATCTCATGCAACTTTCAAAATTGACATAGCGCCAATCGTCGATATCCTCAGATCTGACGATGGAGAACTTGCGGGCCGTAGAAACATATCATAAGGTTTGATTTTTTTAATAATGTTGATATCCCTAGGACATTTAAAATACTATTAAACTAGGTGAATGACCATTGGTAGGGCGGTATTTAAAATTCAAATATTGGTGGGGGTGTAAAAATGAACAACATTTCTAGCAACTCATAGGAGATGCTAGCCTACTATGCATAAGACCAGTGGCTTGAAGCATCCATTGGGTTATAGAGTTGAAAGATGTAGATCCCATGTACACTATGAAACCCTAACCCTACCTCTATAGCAACATCAAAATACTAAAGAAACTCTACTTTATGACTGGAACCAAAAAACAAAAAACCTTCTCCAACCTTCAAAAATTTGGGACTTGCTATCTCATAGAGGTACAACCCTGTGCTCATGCACTTCTTTGAAAATAGGAAACAAACAAAGAATAGAACTAAACTACTATGTACATGGAACTTCAAACCCTATCAGAAACATGGCTTAAGATAAATCCCATTGACCAGGATGGGCAGAATATCACCATCAGGCTTGCTTAACTGGAAAACATTGGCCTGTTTACAATTGATAATTAGATAGGGGCCACTCCATAATGTATTGAACTTTGAGTGTCTTCCTAGTTTTTCCCTATCTACATCATATTTTAAAACCAAATCTCCCTCCCTAAAGATTCTGACCCTAGCCTTCCTGTCAAAGTTCATTTTCACCTACTGATGGTGTGTCTCTAGGGTCTACATAGCTATATTTCTCTTTTCTTCTAGCTCCATCAGCTTTTCCATTCTCACTATCATGACATCATCTTCAATCAACTCCAGCTGATGAGCTAGTTCCATGGATGGAAATTCCAACAAAATTGGAAGCCTTGCTTCTCTACCATATACCAACACAAATGGTGAATTCCCTATTGACCTTTTAGGTGTTATCCTATCAGCCCACAGTGTAGTCCTTAACTTTTTATGCCAACACATCTGGTTATCCTAAACTATCATTTTAATGATTCTGATCAGGTTCTTATTGGCAGACTTAGCCAAACCATTACCTTGAGGATAATAATTTGAGGATGTTCTTAAATAGATATTATGGTCCATTGCCCATGCACAAATCCGAGCTCCAAAAAAAGACTTTGCTTTATCTAAAATAATGGTTGAAGGGGCACCAAACTTGGTCAAAATTCCATCAAGGAACTCAACAACTGAAGATTCAGTGGCATCCTTTGATGCAATTTCCTCTGTCCATCTGGTGAAGTAATTTGTAGTAGCTAGAATCCACTTGTGACCTGAACTAGAAGGAGGATTGATAGGGCCTATGAAATCCAATCCCCACTGAGCAAAGGGTTGATCCACCTGGATAGGATGAAGGAGGAGGGCTGCAAGTCTTTGTTTGCTAGAGAAGAAGGCACATTTTTCACACTTCCTTACATACCTATGATAGTCATTGAATAGAGATGGCCAGTAATAACCAACCCTCATGACCTTCATTGTAATTATACTTGCTGAGAAGTGGCCACCATCAGGACCATCATGAAGATCTTTGATAATTCTTTTAGCCTAGTTTATATCAAGGGATCTTAATAGGGCTTCATTAAAATCTTTTCTAAAAAGGATATCATCAACTATGACATAAGGAATTGGCTGTAGCCTATACTGTCTCCTTTTAGCTTTGTCTAATCCTTGAGGGTATCCATTTCCTAGAAAGAAGTTCTTCATATCATCCATCCAATTCCTTGGGCCATCATTTCTTGCTTCATGTTCTTCTGTTAATACCATGACAACTTTCTCATCAGGCTCCTGAGATGATAACATATGTTTACACAACCCCCTCCCTCTTACTAGCTTGGTAATCTGAATGTCAACATCATGTTCCATTACCCTTGTAATCCAACCAGCTCTTTTCTCACTAATATCCTTTCTTAAAAGGAACTCCTTCACACTGGTGTAGGGTACTAACAAATGAATCTTGTTATGGGACAGGAGGTGTATGAATTTCTTTAAAGCTCTGATGACTACAAGGGCTTGCTTTTCTACATATTTGTACCTATCCTCATACTCCTTGAGCCCTTCACTAAAAAAGGCTATGGGGTGCTCTTCATTCTTGTCATTTTTTTGAGTCAACACAATAGAGATACTTGACTCACCACCTAAGGTATAGAGAATGCAATCCTTCTCAAAAGCTAGATTGATGAGAGTATGGGCTGAGGCTATGGATATCTTGATCTCTTCAAAACTTTCCTTCCCTTCCTTGGTCCACGCAAAGGCTGTACCTTTCTTAACCATAGCTATAAGATGTTTCACCATGGTAGCAAGATTAGGGATAAATATTCTCACAAAATTTATCCTGCCTAGGAAACTTTGCAGCCCTTTCTTGTGTTTAGGAAGAGGGAGAGCAAGTATTTCTTTTGTCCTCTTTGAATCAATGGCTAAACTCTCCTTGGATACAATGTGTCCTAATAATTTTCCTTGATTAGTAGCAAAGACACACTTTCTTGGGTTAAGGGAAACCCCAAACTCTCTACATCTTAGGAATACTTGTCTAAGATGATCAAAATGATCATCTACATCCTTTGAATACACAGTGATATCATCAAGGTAAACTAAGACAAACTTGTCAATCAATCTTTTGAAGGGAATCTCCATTGCCTTCTAAAATGTAGCACCTACATTGGTTAGCCCAAATGGCATCTTACAATAACCATAGGTACCCTATTTAATGGTAAATGCAGTCTTGTACCTATCACACTCTTTAACTAGTACTTGATTGTAACCAAAGAATCCATCAAGAAATGAAAATCTCTTTGAACCATTAACCTTGGATAAAATCTGCTCCATAGAAGGGAGAGGATGGTGATCTTTAAGGCAAGCTTGGTTAAGGTCCCTAAACTCCACACGCAATCTAATTTCTTCATTCTTCTTCCTAATAGGGACAAGGTTTGCTACCCATGATGAGCATTTGATAGGGAAAATTATATTGGCCTCAATCAACTTGGTTAGTTCCTTTCTCATTAAGGGTTCAATCTTGGGATTCACTAGCCTCTTCTTTTGTCTTATTGGTTTGACATTATCAACTAAATCTATGGTATGTTGAAATAACCTTGGGTCAAAGCCCTTTAAATCATCATATGTCCAAGAAAACACATCTTTAGATTGTTGACATAGATGAACAAAATTTTCTTGTTCAATTTCAAAACATACCTTCCCCATGTTCAAGGACTTTCCATCAGCAATCATGACTAGAATATGATCATCTTCATTGGCAGCTAGGTTCATGGCCCTGCCTCCTACTTGATCATCAGGATTGAAAACACTCTCTGAGGTAATGAGACCCTTAGGCAATTTGTTAGAACTGAGATGAATTATTTGATCACCATACTGATCTATCAGTCTTGAATGATTTCTCTCTAAAAATTCTTCCTCATTCTGCAAGAAGCTAACAATTTTCTCATCAGACTCAAACAGTTGCCAATGGATGCTATTATTAGGGATTGCAGGCCTTACTACCACTCATATTCGTTGCTTCTTCTCCTCTTTAAGATTCCCTGGCACATCATAAGATACACCTATTGTTGCAAGTCTATCAACATGTCTATTTTCTTTTCTAGGGATGCTTTGAATATTAAATGCATTGAAACCTTCAAGAAAATCCCATACCCTATGTTTATAAGACTTGAGCAAACCATTTTTGGTAATATTCTGATTTCTCACTTGATTAACGACCAACTCACTATCTCCATACACCCTTAAGGCTTGAATTCATCTTTTTTGAGCAAGTAGGACACCTTGAATCAAGGATTCATACCCAGCTACATTGTTAGTGCAACTAAATTGGAGCCTAAAGGAGAAGTATTGTCTTACTTGTGTAGGAGAAACCAACATCACACCAGCCCTTGACCCATTCTTATTCCTCGATCCATCAAAGTACATACTCCATATCCCACATTCATCTCCTTTAGTCTCCACAAGATTGGGGACTTGAGCATTTCTCTCCAAAATATAATATGTATTGAGACCTGTCTCAAGGATCTCTGATGTAGAATCAAATTGATATGCATCAACCCATTCATCCAAGAAGAAATCAGGTATCTCTGCTAAGAAAGTGGTGGGCTCACTTACTAAGTCATTCTCATCCATCTCTAGGATAGGCCAATTCATATTGATGGGGTTGGGTGTATAAGATTCAGTATGATGGGGGGATTGAGGTTCTACTCTGATTGAAGCATTGGGTCCATATCTCATTTTAAAAATCATATATGACCAGTTAGAGGATATTTAACCACCTATTTGGGCAGTAAAGTCTCTTGACAGACAGATGGAAAAATATGGCTTGACCTCACCAACGGAGATATCTCGGGTTACAGTAAAACTAGGGCATGCATGCAAGGCCATCTCCACATTCCTAAGGATTCCTATAGTCTTGACAATACTACCATCCAACTATAATACATCCCTAACAATGTGCTCATACTTCATCTCCAAAGCATCAGCAACACACCTAGGCATCACTAAACTGCTAGCCCCTGAATCAATCATGCAATTATGGACTAGCTTGCCCCCTATAATTAGAGAAACAAAGAATGAAGGAGGTCTAACCTTTTTACTTGTTTCTACTCCCCTTGATGGTTGTACAAGGTTTGTCGCACTTTCCATACTGGGTGTTTGATCTTTTGGTTCAATTCTTTCCAATTCTTGCTATAGCAACCTCCTTTGCATGGGTATAGTAGCAATAGCATCCCACACGGAGATATTCACATTTTTCTTCTTCATTTTCTCTACCACATTGAATGGCATAGCAGGTGCTTTGGTAGAAAATTTGGGAGCTGAAATTGTATGAGACTAAGGTGGAATAACCTGATGATCACTTGCATCCTTTTTGCCATGGTTTTGCCTTTGCTACTAAAAGGTACTTCATTGATTATTTTCTACTTGCTCATGAGATATTGCATTTGAAATTGATGTCTGATTGTGGGGAGAAGGGACAACATCTTCCATAGCTCTTCTTTTACTTCTAGTGTTATGAATAATGGAATCCTAGTTTACATTACAATGCTCCTCCATCCGATGATTCATAAAAGAGCAATCACCCTATCTTTGCATATTTGAGGCATCTTTAAATTGATCTTCTTTGTATGATTGCTTTACTATAGGTTCTTGGACTATCAAAGCCATAAAAGATTCAACCTTTTGATACATACAATAGGCATAGGAGTAGTTACAAGAGGGATAGAAATCTTGATCTTGAGCCATATTATTTTGAGGGACTATGGCCCTACTTTGGTTTGCATTAGAGGTTGAAGCATGACCAACTTGCCTACTTTGATCAAAATAATTGTTCCAATGATTAGGATTTGGAAGCCTACCACTATTTGGAGCTTGATACTGCAATTGATGAGGCTTACTACCTTGAGCTTGCTATCTTTCTAAAGTCACCATCTTATTGCTCATTTTATGCATCATAGAGAAATTATCCTCCAGCTTCTTTCCTTGATCTTCTAACTTCTTCCCTTGATCTTGCTACTTCTTCTCTAGGTTCTTTTCTCTTTTATCCATGTTCTACATCAAAGATTGCATCATCTCTTTGATTTCATCTATCCCATTTATAGATGTGGAAGCTTGAGGGATTGGGACAAGGGACTATCATGTAGAAGTTGTGGGAAGAGGAGCCATTGTTGGTAGATGATTTGGAACATTAGGGAAGAAAGGCATAGGAGGCCTTGGAGCTAGTTTACCTCCCTATATCAATATATTTTCTACCCTTATTGCTATATCATAAGTATTAGGCAAGGTATCTCCTCCCATAGTTTGGATTGTAGTGGCAATATTAGTATTAAAAGCTCTAAGGTAATGCAAGAAGGCATTACCAAGGGTAGGCTTTACTGAAGTAGGTATTCTATGCCATGTCTTTTGAAATCTATAATTAAAATCAGTCATACATTCATGGGGGGCTCTTTTGATGGTAGTCAAGTACTCTAAAAGTGACAAATGGTCACTTTTATCCTCAAAATGTTTGCACAATCCTGCTCCTAGTCCATCCCAATCTATTATAGATCCATTAGCTAAACCTCTATACCATTGTAGTGTTTTTCCTTTCAAAGATGAGGCTAGGAGCCTAACTACAACATTATCCTCTATGATGCCATGGATATTGCAGACATTTGCAACATCTTGAATGTGTTCTAAGGGGGAGATAGAAGTTTCATCAGTAAACTCTGGTATACTTTTAAGTGTAGCCATTGGTATGTCATGTCTTTGGGCTAATAAGAGAGGGCTCCCACCATTAAAAGTGGAAAAAGTATGAGCTCTAGGAAAATCCATATAGACAAATGATCTATTCATATATGTTGATGGCAATCTAGGCTGAGATCTAATAGCAGGAGGAGTAGAGATAGATCTTGTAGGAGTATTTGTTACTACTACACTCCTAACTAGTGATAAAGATATTCTAGTCTTCCTTCTAGAGTTTGAAAGTGAAAGCTCTTGATACTAAAACTTACCTCTAGAAGATGCCCTTGTTTCAGCTTTGGGCATGAATCACTGCAACTTTGGTCTAGAACCAGATATGTATTTGAAGCTCAGAGTCACCAAGTACTTTGAAGAATGAGCCTCTTGAAGGCTTAAACACCAAAGCCAGGACTATCTCCTAGGTATTGATCTTGAAATCTTCCCTTTTAACACCAGTAGGCTTTGAATTTTTTTGAAATGTTGTCTCACCAGGCATGCCAAAAACTATTGTCACTTAGGTTTGCACCCTTCTCCAGAGCCTATGCATGAGGACAACCTAGTGAAAAATGGAAACAACCTCCAAGTTGTGGGACCTTAATTGTGAGGTTGAGTCTCTAGAGAAGGTCGGCTTCCTCTTACTATTAGGATGCACCTAACTACTCTTGGAGAGGAAAAGGGAGAAGGAGAGCATGAAAAAAAATCTACCTAATCTAATCTAAAGAGGTGATGCACCAAAATAGAGTGTTCAGATCAATCTTCACTCATATATGCACTATTGAACCAGAATGAAACTAAGGATATATACATCTAGACTTGCTTTAATCCAATAACCACATGCAGATCAGAAAACTAGAATGAATGAAACAAGGAAAGAGAAGATTCACTTATATATCATTCACAAGCTAGCAGAGATACAGTCATATAGGTTATAGATATCTAGAAAACATCAATGAGAGGCAAGGATTCTTGCACTTTCACACCAATGGTTGAAGGAGATAAGTAGATAATCATATAGTTCAAAGGCACAGGGGAAATTACACTAGAATTACAAAGCAACAGTAGAGAAAAGTCAGACAAAGGTCCGACCTTCACAAAATCTACAAAATTTGCCTTTATAGTGCAGGCATAACTGAGATTTTCCCTCCAAAACTATCCTACAACCACCACCATCAAGGATCTACCAAGGAAAATCATGGGGATCTAAAGAAATCTGATCTTCTATGTCAAATAATGCCTTGAGAAGATAGAAATGGTGCCATTAAGCCATTTTGACTAGGTAGATAGATTAGATCAGGGTGGTAGAGTGTTCTTCCATGTTCAGTATTTACTTCTGGTGGTTGGGATTGATCATGAAGATCATATCCATGCAAGAAACCCGGCCTCTTATCATTTTTGGTGCATGAATCAACAGCATCACAAAGTCAACCAAACTCTGCATCTAGAACGAGCCATGTGGGCTAATAAACTCCTTTCTTTTTGCCACCTCACAAGGTCTTCCCATGTTGACCACTCTCTTTCTTTACTAACTACGCCAACCTTTTAACTCCTGACCATGATGGTCACATTAAATGCTAGCCACTAACTATTACTGCTCGCACCGGACCCATCGAGACACATATTCTCTAGGTGCTAGTCACTATGGGTATCCTCCAGGCACTTTCCCATAGTGAGATAGCACCTACCATAGATCTTCCTTAATCTGATGATTGTGAAGACTCGTCATTTCCTACATTTTCCTTTAAGACTTCTGGGCCCACAGACCACTATTAGCACACCTAGCACAACCTAGCATCTAACTCAGCCTGAGTTGGTACCATCCTTGTAGCTTTATAACACTCGGCCCCACTGATCTACATGGTGAAAGGGCACTATGTCGCTAACATTAACATCCTCACAGTTCTCCATAGCAAGATAGCACCTGTTGTGGATCTTCCTTTAGATCTACATTGAGCCACAAAATTGTACTAGTGTGCATTGAGCTAGCCGAATGCACCAATGAAAAATTGTCACCGTACTATGACCCATCTGACAACTGCCACCGAGGACAAGCTGTACATCATCTATGCCATGTGTCATTGAGGCATTACTTTGCTATGCATATCCGACATGATGCCAATCATAGATCAAATTCACATCTACGATGCTCAAACTCTTTGTAGGACTGCATACCTAGTTAATTGGATGGGCCAATAAGATCCACCTTTTTACTCTAACCTGTTTGATAGCTACCATAGAAGACAAGCCACCTATTCATCCTGTGGCCCACAAGATAGAAATGGACCCACATGCCATGCATCATCGAGGCGCTATGTCACTATGGTTAAAATTCTCATAGTTCTCCATAGCGAGATAACACGTGCCATGGATCTAGGGAAGATCTAATGATAAGCAAGATAGATCTGACTTATTAGTGTATCAACCAATGAGGATAGGCCACATGCCCACCTATCTGACAAATTTTCATTTGCAGCCACGAAGTGAAACAAGACCCACATTCTAAATAGTCATCTTTAGCCAATGAAAATTGACCAACTGCCAACACGTCTGACGAATCACATCATGATATCTGATGGGGCACACTTGGGACCCACCATATTTCCAAACCTTATCGAGGGATCACTTTTCATCTAGGTGCTATGTCACTAATGACAAGGAGCCTAGATTTTTTGATAGCACCATGGCACCCACTGTAGAACTGGCAAAACTCGATGCTAGAGAAACAAATAGGGAAACATAACCCACCTGACACATAATAGAAGGGCGCTATGTTGTTAATGCAAAACCTCATGCAACTTTCAAAAGTGACATAGTGCCAACTGTCGATATCCTCAGATTTGATGATGGAGAACTTGCAAATTGTAGAAACATATCATAATGTTTGATTTTTTAATAATGTTGATATCCCTGGGACATTTAAAATAATATTAAACTGGGGGAATGACCGTTGGCAAGGTAATATTTAAAATTCAAATATTGGTGGGGGCATAAAAATGAGCAACAAAACCCTAAATCATAGTATGGGAAACTTAAAATTTAAGAAATTTGCAAGGACATTTACCATAATAATAAAAAACTAAGGAGAGAGAGAGAGAGAGAGAGAGAGAGAGAGAGAGAGAGAGAGAGAGAGAGAGAGAGAGAGAGAGAGAGAGAGAGAGAGTATCTCCCTAACATACACCCCTAGATACACCAAATAACTCATAAGGTTCTCAATTAAGAATGACAAAAAAGGAAGGAGAAGTGACATGACTCAAAATCCATGTCACCCACTCCAAGTTGACCTCAAATGCAAGAAACATAACTCAACAAATCCATTTCACTCTATCATATGTCTTAGCAATATCAAACCTAATGAACATGGATCACTCTTTGTAAGTAGACATAGAATAGATAACCTTAGAAGAAATACTCACTCCATAAAAAATAAAATTCAACTACAAAGCTTCCTTTTTCATCTAAGATAATCCTATAAAGTCAAACTTTAAAACTTTTTGCAATTAACCTAGTAGTAGAAATCTATATACCACATTAGAAATAGTAATAGATCAATAGATATCTAACTAGTTAGCCCCTTCCTTTTTCATAATATAAACTAGAAATATCGCATTCAAAGTCTAGAGAATCAGTTTATTAGAATAGGATTGGTTAGAAAAATGTTCAAGACAACTTGCTCCAATTTAAATATAGAAATTGATGTCACAATATATTCATTTATCACATTAGATACTAGATATGGAATGCATGACAAGATTGTATTCTCATCATCATCAACAAGAGGTGAATCATTTGAGAAAAGAAAATAATAGAAATGAATAGCTTCTTTTGACATAGCATGCAATCAAGTTGATTATAGACCATTAGAATTAACAAGAAATGAAATATAACTCTTATTACAATGGGCCTAAATAGATTTTTGGAAAAATGTAGTGTTTCTTTTGCCCCTTCCAAATCCAATCAATCAGAGCCTTCTACTTCCAATAAATTTCCTCTCTAAAATCTCATTCTTCTACATCCCTAGAAGCCAACGATTCCTCTTAGCCAAGTGCTTAAGAAAAATCCAAATCTCAAATATGACTAGCAATGATTTCCAAATTTTCTTAAGCCCTCTTCTTTGAGATGTGAAAACTAAAAAACCTAGTCCTATTTGACGTCTTCACCTTGCTTTTAACATATTATAAGTTTTTAGAAAAGGAGAATATAGTAGTTCAATAAGTTGGGCCACCATATCTCTACCATTGGACCATTAAATAAAGAAGGAAAGAATCTTAGAGCCACATCAAATTTAAATTAAAAGTGTAATTCATGGGAATAGAAATATAGATAGCTAAGAGCTTGATAAGCTACTGATCAAAACCCTGCTAATCCACTATTTTTGAAGACAGAAAGATTACCACTATTCCAAAAATAGCAAACAAGAAATCTATCCATGTGTTCTAAGATAGCTTTTTCCCCACCTCTTTTATTACTACATGTAAAAATACCATTAACTTTCTTGACGTTACAAATATGCAAAAGATCCATATTTTTATGAAGTTCTCAAGAAGGCCCCAAATGTGCCAATCCACCTCTTTTCTACTTGACATTCAATATTGAATTGAAGTCAACAACAACAATCCAAGGAAAAAAAGGATGACAACTTTTAACATACCTTATATGTGTCAAGAGTCTTATCTTTCTAGGGAGGTCAATAAGAGCATACACATTAGTTACTTGAATCATCTTGCCAATTTCCAAGCAAAAGGTAATCATTGAAAGAGTTGAGTTACTAGAGATCTAGCCTAGAGGGGTGATGTTTTAGGAGGTCCAACACATAGCAAGACCACCAGAGCTCCCCAACACAAGAAATTACAATATCATAAATATGTTGGAAACATTCAAATAATATATCAGCATGGTCTCCATTAAAGGTATTAAAGAAATGTCATTATCTAATATAGACTATTGTAAGATTCTACTTAAAGGAGTGAACTCAACCTCATTGTTCTCATAGTCTCAAGAAAAAGAATCTAAATATTATAAACCTATGACCCAAAGCTAAGATAAGGTTACTATCAAGGTAGTAGGTCCATAGAAAAAAGCATCAACATCAAAATGCACCATGTAAAAAAATTATCCACATCTACATCTAATAAGTAAAGCTTGGTGGACCAATGACAAAGAATGCTAGTATAGATCTCTATTTTTGAGTTACTTAAAATCTTGCCTACATATAGTGATATTCTTGAACAAGCATTTTGGTTTGAAAATTTCCTGAAAGACATCAATATAGAAAGCTTCTAAACCATGGCTAGTCACTTAACTTCACCCTAGTGCATGTCCTTTTCCAATGAGGATAACAAAAAAATCAACCACCCTCAAGATGAACCTATCTACATTGAGATTCATATTAGAAAGAACCATTTCAATCATTTCTTGATTGATGGAGGTGTTGGTCTCAACATTGCTACATAGATATTGACAAAACTATTTGGCCCTTTAGAGCATGCAATTGATCCCCAAAATAAAATAAAAATCAACAAATTTGATTAAGAAGAAAGGTCCTCCAAAGATGTCATCATAGTACAAAATAAAGGAAAGTCTTGTTAAGTTCAAAATTGTATGCTAGATTCTTGATCTCCCTCTTTTTTACAATATCTTTTTGGAGAGACTATAGATCCATGAAATAAAAGTTGTGTCATCAAGCTATCATTAGTGCATTACTTTTCCATACAAAGGGGTTGAGGTAAATATTCTTGGGGATATAATCTATGCTTACAATAACTTGAGGAAAATTATGAATGTCCACTCTTGTCTCACACAATAAAGAATTTTTAGAAGAACAAAAAAACTAAGATCTCCAAAGACACATTGTCAGTGTGTGAGAAAAACTTAAATCTTATGGATACTAGAATGAGAGCATACAAGTTGGATTATCTATTTTCATTGATATCACTTCCATAATCTTATATGTCTTATGGAAAGCCTTTAGAGGTGATGAAGCCATCTACATCAACAATGACTATCCATGACGGGTCATTTGTATAATCTTCAGTGTCTCTAGAAAATGAAAATAAAGATAAAGTTTTGCTTGCATGACTATATTGAGTAGATGATGATGATAGGGATGTCAAACACTATGATATATCCATGGAAAATGAAAGGAAGAGGCACAACCTCACATAGAAAATTGGGTACAAAGGTACATGACCCCTAGGTAAAAATAAAGACAGATTGGTGGAACCAATTTTAACTAAATATTGAGACAAAAGAGATATAGGTGGTATTATTTATTTTTAACAAAAGCTTTTTCCTATAGCTAGCAATAGTTTTATAATTGTTCTAGAATGAAGTGGTTTGTTTTTGTAAGAAAAAAAAAATTCTAAATAAAGGTTTAAATTCTTAAATCTATGCTTGAGAATGTAGTTGATGCTAAGATTAAATTCTTGAGGTGTAATAGAGTATATGGCTTTACTTTAAGTAATATTTTAGTTGTTTTAAAGGTCATTGGTTTTAGGAGACATTTGTAAGAATTTGTCTTAGGCAAAAATGACACCAAGATTAAAATGCTCGATAACAAAACAAAATATGGACCAAATGATGTATGATCATAATAACAATATGAGAATAAATAATTTATGTGTACACACTAGAAGTGTCTGTATATAGAGGTCGCTTGAATGACTAGGAGTTAGCAAAATCATAAGCCTCACAACTAAGCACATGTCCACCAAGAGTGGATTATACTCCATTGAACACAAGAGTTTGTGCGATGGTGAGAGGATAAGCTTGCATAGGCATGTCATGTAAAAAGATGTTGTAGACAACATGTTCTTAATTAGAGTGTGAATAACTATGTTGTCTACATGAAAACACTTTTTCGTAGACACCATGTGCTAAAATGACTTGCTAACTCTTGTGTTGTCAAAAGGACAACTCATATAGGTACACCTACTCCTAGGTGTCTATATGATAAATAAATTAATAATACATTTGAGAAAGTATTGTATAGAGATTTTTTGCAGAAACATGAGAAAAAAGAAGATGATTATGTAGTGCTAGATGATACTCCAAAAGATGATGTTCCAATAGTTCCTCAAGATGTGCAAAAACTACAAAAAAAAAATAACACACATGCCAGTGAATGTTAGGTGGTCAACAAGGCTAATTAGACCTCCAGAAAGTTTTTCTCCCTCTTTGTATTCCATTTTAGTAACAGATGCTAGTGAACCTAAATGTTATGATGAAGCTATGTAGGTGGATACTAAGATTTAGTGGGAGTCTGCAATGAAAGATGAAATGGAATCTTTGTTCAGAAATAAGGGTTTGGATTTAAGAATTTTTTCTATAGGTAAAAGAGTGTTACAAAATAAGCGGGTTTAGAAGTTGAAAGAATAGGATGAAGGTAAGAATTTAAAGGATTTAAGATTTAAAGCTAGGTTAGTTGTTAAAGGATTTGCATTTGGAGTAGCTTGATGTTAGAACAACCTTCCTTTATGGTGATTTGGATGAAGAGATATATATGTCTCAACCATAGGGATTTGAGCTCAAAGGTAAGGAGAACTTAGTGTGCAAATTGAAAAAAAGTTTATATGGCTTGAAGCAAGCACCCCAGCAATGGTATCTAAACCTTGAAAATTTTATGCATGAGAATGGATATAGTAGGTGTCATTAAACTCATTGTGTTTATTTTAAGAGGTTGGAGGATGACAACTACACTATTTTATGTTTATATGTTGATGATATGCTTATAGTTGGGTCTAACATGGATCACATTAAGGGGTTGAAATATTAGTTAGCACATTCATTTTCTATGAAGGATTTGGGGGCAACAAAAAAAATCCTTGGTATGAATATTTGTAGAGATAGGAAACATAGGAAATTAATTGTATCTCAGGAAAATTATGTTGAGAAGGTCTTGCAATATTTCTCTATGATGAATGCTAAAGTTGTTAGCACACCTTTAACTAGTCATTTGAAGTTGACTAAGGAGATGTGTCCAATGACACAAGAAGATTAGGATAAGATGTCTAAGGTACCATATGCTTTTGCTATAGGAAGCTTGGTGTATGCTATGGTATGTAAAAGGATAGATATTGCACGTGCAGTTTGAGTACTTAGCAGGTATATGATTCATCTAGGAATTAAGCATTGGAATGTAGTCAAATGGATTCTCAAATATTTGAGAGAAACATCCAATAAGTGTTTACACTTTTGGGGTTCTACAAGTGACTTACAGGGCTATGTTGACTCAGATTTGGTAGGGGATATTGATATTTGATGCGGTATAATAGGTTATGTATCTACTATTGGTGAGGCAACCAATCGTTGGGTTTCTAGGTTACATAAGGTTAATGCTTTATCCACTATAGAGGAAAATAGTGTTTTACTATAGAGGAAACCAAGGAGATGATATGGATTTAGTTCTTCTTGGAAGAATTGGGAGATCCTAAGAGGGATAATTATCTATTTATAGATAGTCAAAGTGCCATTCATCTTGCAAATAATTTAGCTCTGCATTCAAAGAAAAAACACATACAATTGTGGTACCACTTCATTTGGTAAATTTTGGATGATGAATAGTTAAAGTTGTATAAGATACATGTAGATGAAAATCTAGTTGATATGTTTACAAAGGTACTGACAAGAGAGAAGCTGAGTTCCTCTTTAGTTTCAATTGGTCTTCTAGACTAAATAGAATAAAAGAACAATAGAGTCTAGTGTAGTTTGATCCAATGGGAGCCCCATTTGGTAGCTGTATTGCTATAGAATTAGTCTCCATGTGGGAGATTTTTGTCTAATTTGGAGTCCAATTAGTCCCCAAGTGAGAGATTGTTAGTTTGTGGTGACTAATCAGGGAAGTATTGTACATACTTCATAAATTGTTTGGGGTTTGAGGCATCACCCCAAAAAAATTTGGCCTATTATTTTCCAATTTATGACTGACATGTTTTAACCCTAAAGTGGCAAAAATACTTGTATAAAATGGCTTAGGGTTAGGTATTGTTTCATAAAGCATGATGCAAAAGTTGGTTCTTGCAATGGTATTGAGCTATAAGGGATTATGAGCTATCACTGGATCATAATAATATTGGACTTGCTATTTGGTGAATCTAGCCTAGTGATAGGGTAAACCACACTAAATCTTGGTGTGATGTGTTCTCTTCTCTGTGATCTATTATTTTCTTATATTGTTTATATTTATATGTAATTTCTATTTGTATCTGTGGTTTAATGAAAATACTTTGTGCAAGGAGGTGGAAGAATCTCTCCTATAGATCCTCACTATAGGCATGTATGCAGATTTTGGAAGGTCTTATATGTTCTTGACCCTTTCCACAAGGGTGCTCATTTAGTGTATATGTTATTGAGTCTTTAGAATACTCCAAAAATATGGGAACCCTCTAGTGAGGTGACATGGCTATGTGAGGTGAACACATGCACATAAGTTGTGAGAAAGTTTTTGCTTCCTATACGGGCATATGCACCGAGTTGTGGTGCCAAAAAGGTGACAAGGAAATTTTATTTTCCTATTTTAAAAAGTGCGCACGTGCTATAGCGCGTACAGCGCATACGCGCTTTAAAAAAAATAAAAAGTATATATGATGGGCTGCAAACCCGCAACCCATCATTTTCATTAGCATTTTCTTCTACTCCTACAATGAGCAGTGTGTACATGAGTTGAAAACTCAACATTTGCACCACCATTTGCCAAAATGCCTCCTCGTCGACGAAATCCAAGACCACAAACGCACCCACGACAACGCCGTAAGTGATATGAACCTAACTTTGCATTGTTTGATATATTTTTCATATTGTTTTGTAAGTTTTTTATATTCTTTTGTAGGGTTTTTACAAATTTCATTTAGATTTGTTTATTTATTTGAATTTCAATTCATTTTTTATCAGGAAATGTTCATAATCAACCAAAAAATCCACAAGAACATCAAAACCCTCAAGAACCCCAAAACCAAAACCCTCCTCAAGAAGAAGAACAAATTCCACAACCTGAACCAATTTCAAGACCTCCACCAGGCACATAAGAAAATATAAGAAATGAAATAGAGAGAGGAAAAACTCAATTAGAAGGAATCATTGCTCGATTGAAAGAATCCAGACAAACCAATCCAATGAGGGCTCAATTGGCATCATCCCTTGAATCCATTAACACTCAGATAGCCTCAGTTAGTGGTCAGTTAGATATTTGGCAGGCTAAGAGGAATGAACAAAAAAGATTTTATGCAAATAAATTGTCATATGAAGATGTTAGAAAAAAGGAAATACGAAAAGGTAGTTTATGTGCATTATTTAGAAAACCTGGCGAGAAAAATACTATTAGAGAGGGTACTAAATGATTCCCCATCCATTGGTGCATACATGATGCTATTAGAAATAATTTTTGGGATAGATGGTGGATGGTTTTTGATGCCCCTCCTTGCAACAATCACGAGGTCCCCATGTATTTTTTGATGAAATTATATTGTGAGTTTGTCCTTGGGGAGATCCCTAATTATTTTGATAGGTTAGACTCCTAGGGTAGAGGTGGGGGGTCATCATTTGAGAGGCCCAGAGAACATCATGACCCTAATGTAGTTAGGGCACCTGTGGTCCATCCACAGCGTGAGCATGTGATTATTCCTTCAATTATGAAGGAACATGCAGAGGACAACACTCTAGGGACCATTAATGCTTTGACGTAGACCCTCATCCATTCCACGAGCCCATTGGTTGAGGGGGAGCCTTCTATACGTCGTGGTCACATGTGCACTTCATGCGGATCCCTATGCACATTTGGCACTCATGTCAGAGATGGTGCAGATGATGGGCTTGTCACCGATCAGTTCCTAAACGAGACATTTGGCATTTACACACAGGTAAATTACTAATTTGATCACATTTCATACATATAGTGAATGATTAATTAATTAGGATTTATTGACATTGTTCAAAATTTAGGGTCAAAATGTTCCTGGGCCTAGTAGCGATCCTTCAGGCCCATTTTTTGTCCCTTCGGCGAGTCCTGAGGTATGTATCAATTTAATCATTTTAATTAATACATATATTTATTACGTAATCATATTAAGGATTGACCAAAAAAAATATGCATGTGCATCAGTTCTCCATAGGACCCTCAACCTTTACCACAGACACAGAGCAGAGACATTATACGAGCTTCACACAGGTACAACTATTTCATGTTAATTTAATTCATTTGATTATATTTATTCCATGTTTCATGTTAGATATAATGTGTATTGTATGACATGTAGCTCATGATGTTGGACACACCTCCTCATCTGCGATAGTCTGTTGATAGTGGAGTGGCCACAACTATAGCTAGCTCACAGCCACTAATGGAGGTATGAAAGAATTTTCTTCATTTTAGTTTTTGTTTATAATATTTAATCTCAAAATTTCTAATTTTATTTATAAGTGATTATATTTATTGAATTGTTGTAGGGTCTTGTCACGCCTGATCGTCTACGAGCATTTGAGGTGGACTTACAGAGTGACTATTTGTTGGTAGTAAGAAAATAATTGATTTTTTGAGTACATATATTTGATTTCAATGTATAATAAATATTGATTCATATCTACTTTCTTTGTATTAGTTGGACCTAGAGAAGAGCCTCAACAAGAGGTCAAGTGAGCATGTCAGGAGGGTCCCGTCATCTCCACTGTCTCCCTCCACACGACGGCAGAGGATGTTGAGAGACTTGTTTCCTTCCCCTCGTGGGAAGGAAAAGATGTAGTTGAGATATTTGATACATATATATAGAGACTTTTTTCCTTCCCCATGTATATATATAGGCATCTGAGAGACATATTCGATACACATTTGATGTACATATGACATTCTATATTTGATGTATGACATATTTGATGTATGACATTATTGGTTAATATATGATATGTTTGTTCATATATGACATTATTGGTTATCATTATATATTATGTGTTTGTTAATGTATATGACATTATTGGTTATTATTTTATATTATATGTTTGTTCATGTATGAAATTAAATTCAATTGCTAGAGAGTTTCCATTATGTCTACCAACTAGTAGATGTTCTTTTTTGCTTTATTAGTATTTCTCAAAAATTGCAAAGAAGCTATTTTCGGTGAATAGTTGTAAACAATTGTGATCATCGACTTCATATACTCATGGCTTTGGCTATGAACACTTGTAACTTTGGCTATAAGCATCCATGGCTTTGGCTATGTGCACTAGTGGCTTTAGCTGTGAGCATTTATGGCTTTGGTTGTAGGCACAATATAGCCTTGGCTTTAGGTTGTCTTTCTTGTTGCATGTCGAAGTTACCTTCAAGAATATCATTAGTCTAAGATCATTACAATTAAAATACTATGACATAATACCTTTGAAATAATAGTCTTTAACCCATTACTTTATTTGTTAAAACATCATGTAGTATCTACTGTAGTCGTTCTACTCAAATATGTTTTCAAAAATACTTAGTATGGCAAAGAAATGTCTATGGAAAGCTTGTCAAATAGGATATTGAAGAACTAAATGTGGATAGCCATTAGTACCCATCAATAAGAACACAAACATCTTTCTCAAGCAAGCCATATGACATTAGCAAGTAATTTATAAATTTCCTTTGCAAATAACTAGAAGATGTTATGAATCTTAATAAAGAGTTAATCAAAAACTCATTATTCCATCCAAGAAGCATATATCACCCTAAGCCAATTAACTAACAGGATAAAAATTAATTCAATTTCAACAAAATTTTGAGTATAACAAGCATCTTAGGGATTCTTACAAGAATTAACATGATGTTCACAAGAGCATTACAAGTTTTTGTAATGCTATTTCACATATTGTAATCATATTCAGTTTTGAATGGCCATTTGTGTTACAAGCATAAATGTTCTTTAAGGTCTTTTAATTCTAGACATGAATTTTATTATGAAGTTTTTTTATGACAACCCAATCAATGCATATATTGTTGTTCCACATTATGCTAATTTGACTTTCATTGGTTGATTTGGGTCTAGACATGATGTTATTCACTACCTTTTTTATATATTATTTTTTTGTAGTGAGGTTCTGACCTGAATGAATGTATTAATCATCAAAGTTGTGAACCTTGGTCGAGATCCTTACAAATATATTTTCAAATTGGACCTCAAATAGTTTTCTCAGTCACCCCCTGTACACAGATACTAAAATTGTAGTTAATTACAAAATTAATACTGAATTAACACAAGTTTAATTGAGAAGTATTATGTACCTCAATAGGATAGATTATTATTGACCGGGAAGCTTTATCTTAGAGCAGTTGGTTTCCTAAATCTTTAGCACAATAACAGTCTTATGGAATTTGGAATTAGGTCTGGTAGCTAAGGAACGTTCTTTAAAAGGTAGAGGAAACTCAAGACTCACATGTTTCCAATCAATATAAATGTTTAAATCGCTTCTCTAATTTTTTCTATTTATGATCTTCTTAAAACTTAACTTTCTAAATACATTGATGGGGAAATAAAGATCTTCTAGGAACTAAAGGCTAATCATGTTTAATACTTACAATTCTTTGTTTTTATCTAATAATTTAAAAAAGATTGTACAAGTGTTTTTAAAAGAGCAACACTTGTCACTAACATCATAAGAAGGAATATCCAAGGAGTCTTACCACTAATCCCCCAGCACCAAATTCAAGAGAAAAAAAAATTCCACTACTAAAGAGATAGTGACAATGATCATCCCTAGTCTCTCCCTTATCACAAAATGATTACCATCAAAATTTGCATTTCCAATTGCGTCATGTGCGTTGAAGCGATAGTAACATTTTCACTCTCTTACCTAATGTCTCCCATTTCTGAAACTCCTGGGGAAGGGCAAGGCCATCTTCTCAGTACTTCAAAATACAACGAGTTCCATTTTTTCACATATTGATAATCATTGACTTAAATTATAGTCGAAGTATTGACAGCCCATAGATATGCCCCGTCAAAGATCGCAGCCCTGTGGCATTTAGTGAACCTTAGGGACATTCTGGTTCAGCATGTCTGAGAACATTCGAGAACTGAAGGGGATAGGAAGATGTTTGGGATAGGGTTTACTCGGCCACCCGAAGCTAATGGAGCAGACAGTTTGATCCCACAACGAAAGATGAGAGAGATTTGGCAGTTGACAACTTTGTACTGGCCAACACTTCAAGTTTCAGTATCACCCGAGATGGCATTGTAGAATGAAAATAGAATGTGATCTCCAAAAAGAGAGAGAGGTTATTGTAGGTCTCTACAATACAGTCCTATAAGAATTGGAATCTCATCCATATCTCGCATGAGCTCCGAGATATGCCCCGTCAAAGATCGCAACCCTGTGGCATTTAGTGACCCTTAGGGACATTCTGGTTCAATGTACCTGAGAACGTTTGAGCACTAAAGGGGACAATACAAGGTTGGGGATAGGGTTTACTCGACCACCCAGAGCTAATGGAGTAGACAATTTGATCTCACGACGAAAGATGAGAGAGATTTGGTAGTTGGCAACTTTGTACTGGCCAACATTGCAAGTTTCACCATCACCTAAGATGGCGTTGTAGAATGAAAAAAAAAATGCAATCTCCAAAAAGAGAGAGAGGTTATTTTAGGTCTCTGCAACACGGTCTTGTAGGAACTAGAATTGGAATCTCATCCATATCTTGCATGAGCTCCGAGATATGCCCCATCAAAGATCGCAGCCCTATGGCATTTAGTGACCCTTAGGGACATTCTGGTTCAGCGTGCCTGAGAACATTCGAGCACTAAAGGGGATAGGAAGAGGTTGGGGATAGAGTTTACTCAGCCACCCAGAGCTAATGGAGCAGACATTTTGATCCCATGACGAAAGATGAGAGAGATTTGGCAGTTGGCAACTTTGTACTAGCCGACATTGCAAGTTTCAACATCACCCAAGATGGCATTGTAAAGTGAAAATGGAATGTGATATCCAAAAAGTGAGAGAGGTTATTGTAGGTCTCTAGAACATGTTCCTATAGGAACTAGAATCGCATCCATACCTCCCACGAGCTCTGAGATATGCCCCGTCAAAGATCGCAGCCCTATGGCATTTAGTGGCCCTTGGGGACATTCTGGATTGGTGTGCCTGAGAACATTGAAGCACCGAAGGGGATAGGATGAGGTTGGGGATAGGGTTTACCCGGCCACTCGAAGCTAACGGAGTAGACAGTTTGATCCCACAATTAAAGGTGAGAGAGATTTGGCAGTTGGCAACTTTTTACTGGCCCACACTGCAAGTTTCAGCATCACCCGACATGGCATTGTAAAACAAACATGGAGTGGGATCTCCAAAAAGTGAGAGAGGTTATTGTACATCTCCGCAAAATGGTCCTATAAAAACTAGAATTGCATCCATACCTCGCACGAGCTCCGAGATATGCCCCATCAAAGATCACAGCCCTATGGCATTTAGTGACCCTTGAGGACATTTTGGATTGGCGTGCAGGAGAACATTCGAGCATGGAAGGGGATAGGAAGAGGTTGGGGATGGGGTTTACCCGGCCACTTGGAGCTAATGGAGCAAACAGTTTGATCCCACGACGAAAGATGAGAGAGATTTGGCAGTTGGCAACTTTGTACTAGCCCACAGTACAAGTTTCAGCATCACCCGAGATGGCATTGTAGAATGAAAATGGAATGTGATTTCCAAAAAGTGAGAGAGTTTATTGTAGGTCTCCACAACATGGTTCTGTAGGAACTAGAATTGCATCCATACCTTGCACAAGCTCTGAGATATGCCCCGTCAAAGATCACAGCCCTATGGCATTTAGTGACCCTTGGGGACATTCCAGATTGGTGTGCTTGAGAATGTTCGAGCACTGAAGGGGATAGGATGAGGTTTGGGATAGGGTTTACCTAGCCACTCGAAGCTAACGGAGTAGACAGTTCGATCCCATGACGAAAGGTGAGAGAGATTTGGCAATTGGCAACTTTGTACTTGCCCACACTGCAAGTTTCAGCATCACCCGAGATGGTGTTGTAAAAAAAAAATGGAGTGTGATCTCCAAAAAGTGAGAGAGGTTATTGTAGGTCTCCACAACATGGTCCTATAGGAACTAGAATTGCATCCATACCTCACACGAGCTCTGAGATATGCCCCATCATAGATCGAAGCCCTATGGCATTTAGTGACCCTTGGGGACATTCCGGATTTGCGTTCCTGAGAATGTTCAAGCATTGAAGGGGATAGGATGAGGTTGGGGATAGGGTTTACCCAACCACCCAGAGCTAACGGAGCAGACAATTCGATCCCACGACGAAAGGTGAGAGAGATTTGGCAGTTGGCAACTTTGTGCTGGCCCACACTGCAAGTTTTAGCATCACCTGAGATGGTGTTGTAAAAAAAAAATGGAGTGTGATCTCCAAAAAGTGAGAGATTTTATTGTAGGTCTCCGCAACACAGTCCTGTAGGAACTAGAATCGCATCCATACCTCACACAAGCTCCGAGATATGCCCCATCAAATATCGCAGCCCTATGGCATTTAGTGACCCTTGGGGACATTCTGGATTGGCGTGCCTAAGAATGTTCGAGAACTGAAGGGGATAGGATGAGGTTGGGGATAGGGTTTACCCGACTGTGTGGAGCTAATGGAGCAGACAGTTCGATCCCAGGAGGAAAGGTGAGAGAGATTTGGCAGTTGGCAACTTTGTACTAGCCGACATTGCAAGTTTCAGCATCACCCGAGATGGTATCATAAAATGAAAACGGAGTGTGATCTCCAAAAAGTGAGAGAAGTTATTGTAGGTCTCCAAAAAGAGTGTTTAAAAATGCAAAATAAGAAGGGGGTCCTTTGTATGGTTTGGGAGTTTGACCATTAAAACTAGAAATTGTCGTAGTAGTAAGTGTTGGTAATAGTTTTGAAATTGGATTGTTGAGTGTTGAGAAACCTCAAGTTTGGGATTTTTCTTGTTGGTTTGAGTCTATAATAACCATTTCCATCTGAAAAGTCGAGTGTTGAAACCATTTAAGAAGTATTTGCATAGTTTTCCCTAAAATTTGAGTTCATAAAAAGGGGTATGTGATTGCTCCCAAGGTGGATTTAGTGTTTTCTCCAAACAAGAGTTGCATTTTATGTTTGAAGTCATCTAATATAACCAAAGTGAAGGTGTTTGAACCATTTTGGGGTTCTAGAGACGTTGCAAAGTAAGAGTTCTAGAAAGCCCTAGGGTAAAGGGGCTAGAAAGGAGGGTTTTGTAAAAACCATTTTAAAGTTGATCATGAGACCAAAAAATAGAATAATCCTTGCATTTGAGTTGTGTCTTAAGAATCTTTTGGGTCATGGGAGTTACAAAAGTCAAGGGTTGTGAGTTGCTTTGTAAATGGCCTCAAACCAAGCCTAGTTTGCAAACTGAAATAGCCAATTTTGAGTGATATTTTACAAAACAAGTGTAGTTGGTTTTGGATTATATTTTAGAGTGAGGAAAAGGGTATTTTAATCACCCAATATTTTAGGAAGTTCTGTGGAAAATTTTGGAGAAAAAAACAAATTAGTGACTAGCGAGGGCTAGTTGGAACAAGCCTAGAAGAGGCAAAATTGAGAAAGTGTAAGAAATTAGTTGCTGAGAGTGTGCAAGGAGTTGGAACATGTTAGATGAGATGTTTTGAGATGATCCAAGGTGTTGAGGCCATGATATGATGCCAAGGATGAGTTTTGGTACTTGCATAGGGTGTTCCAACCAAGCTACAAATGCATAGGATAGGACCTTGTAAGGCACTTGCAAATTATGGTTCTAATGTCGACAAAATAGAACTCCCACCAAACTTGGAAATTTACCTTATCTTTAATGTCAATGACTAAGTTCAATGTAAAGGGCCTACATTCATAGAAGGACAAACAAAATCAAAGGTTGAAGAAGTCACTATCCCATTATAATCTCAGCCAAAAGCTGAAAAGGTTATGGATTCAAGAATCAAGAAGAAGACTTGTCATGGCACCTATATGGAGCATCTTATCAAATTGAAGGATCAACTAGAATCTAAAGTAAAATGGATAGATGAGAGTGATTTTGGAAAGAAAGGTATTCCTACAAAATTCCTTCAGATTTATCCACCATGAGTTCTTTGTCACATAGTCAATTGGTGTGCATAGATCCTAGGGAAGGGGATAGTTGGGAGATATCCTCTTGGGAATAGGGTCAAGAAGAAACCTATAGGATCAGAAGAAGTCATTGGTTAGTTTGGGCATAGTAGCCTAAATTAGCAGGGTGGGTCTCCTTACATTACTGTTGGTTAGAGAATTCCAATTTTTATTTGTTCAAGGCTAAGAGACATATAAAAAACTACATTTTCAATTATGATATTAGATTAAGCTTGCTAATGCAAGATTCACAGCCAGATTGGTTGTAGGAGGTTGTCACAAACCTTGGGTAACCAAATACTTGTGGGGATGAAAATGTTTCCCTTTTAATTCCATCCCCACCACATGTTGACCGCAAGGACGTCATCTAATGCTTTGCAAATGGTGGCAACCATGATGAAATAAATAGTTAACAATTTTTTGATACCCAGGCCCAAAATGACTATGATGGAGATGTTGATTTTATATGTTACATGCCACTAGACAGAAAACAACATAGTGGTTTACCCAGTAGATTCCTATAGCTACCAAAGAAAAGGATACAAAATTCTAAGGAACAAGAGAGACTAAGAAGTTATTTCAGGCTAATGCACTTTACATGAAGGAGAATATCAGGAATAGGAAAGATGGGAGAGAGGAAAAGATTGCAAGAAATGAGATCTTAGATGCTATAGAGAGGGGAAAATGAGTTGCAGAGATGGTTGCACTAAAGGAATAGAAGAGGAAAGAAAGAGAGGATAATCTAAATGTTTGAAAGAGATATAGACCAAATATTGGAGGTGCACCTTCAACAACTATAGAAATTATATTTACAACACTAGTGGAAGGAGATGTAATTGCACTAGCCCTAGAATCAATTAGTATGCCCAACATACCTCTTCTCCCATAGCATAAATCACATTATGATATGTTCAATGCTCTAATCCCTAGATTAGGAAATATTCTTACTTAATAAGTGTAACCCCAAGCATTGTCACCATAGTTCGCAACAAATGGTGAGAGTCCCAATCAACTAGTGAAAGAAATGACTAAGTTGATGGAGCTGAATCCTACATTACACACATCTCCTAGTAGTGGACAGGAGGATGTTGGGATTGGGAGCATAGCACCTATTCCCTTTCCCAGTTTTATGGACAATTGATGGGAACTCAAGTAGATGGGAGAAATTCCAATTTTTTTGAAGCGATAAAGTTTTGTGATGTATTTAGAATATCTAAGATAGACTTATTTTTTATGTGAACTAAACCATTCTTACATTACTATTTAAATTTATTTGTATTGTTATAATAGTTTGATTGTTGGTCATGGTGTAAAATATGTAAAGTTTAGAAATATAAATAGTTCATCATAGAGATATTATATAATTAATTTATTTTAAATAATAGAAATAATCATAACAAATAGATAGAAATAATAAATAATAATTTTATACAAAAAGTTTTAATTTATTTTAAATAATTAAATAATAGAAACATCATAGAATTAATAATTCAGTATTATCATAACAAATAGACACTAAACAATCCCAAATTCAAACATACGAAGGTCCAACTGGAATAATGACTTTAAATAACCAAATAACAAAGTGAAACAAAGAAAATGGGACTTTTACCTTAAATGAATAAATTACATGAAGAAGGGTGGCTGGCTATTTGGAAATCTACTTATTTTTCTTCTCTCCCACCTGTCATCCAAGAGAACATGCAATGAAAGAAAAATATCATCACAATAAGAAAATATGAAAAATATTGTTCTAGCTTTAAAAAAATTGGAGACATCAAAACATAAAATCTAGATTCTAAACAAATCAAAACATAAAATCTATGATTTAAACTAAATCTCATCACTTACGCATCATAACAATACGGTCCACCTTAGTCATGTGGACAGTCTTGGGGAAGAGGTTGCAAAAATGTATTTGGATCTAGTTGATCACTCTTTCTCTCTCTCCCTCTCTCTGTATTCAATCTAATGAGCCAACTAGATCTGCTCGACATTTTAATGTCTCAAGTATTGCCTTGTGGTCTGACTCGCGAACTGTCCAAAGATTCTTATTATGTGGTTTTCCACCATATTTTATCAAGTGGACATTTGATGCAACAACAAGATTTGAATAATGAAGAATCTTCCTCTTTGTTTGCCAATCCTCGAATAACCACAAGTTACGGTTCTTCATAGAATATTGTCTAAGCCATGTGCCGGTTACAACCACCGCACCAACATGGTACTCTAAACCTTCACCATCTATAACCGAGTGATCCAATTTTTGTTTGGCTTGAACACAAAAACACAACTAATAATCTGTGCCTTCTTCATTTTCTTCAGGTGCAATAATAACAAAAACATGGCCTGCAGTGACAAATGTACAAAATGCGGTCATTAATTCAAAAAATAATTGCATAAAAGTTATAAAGTTACATATTGAAATTACAAAGATATATAAATATATATATTACCAGGTTGCACTAGATCAGACAAACGGTCAAAGTCAATAGACAATTCCATCTATACCATTTCTAGTGCTTGTGGGGGATGATAGGTGTCAATTGGGTCCAAAACCCGTATATCCCATTTGTCCACCCATTAAGTCGACTCACAGTCATCCCAATTTTCCTCTGCACATGATGGACAATAGCATGCCATTTTTCATGTGTGGATACTCCAAGAACCTACATCAAAGCTTGTAAAAGAGTGCAACTCACTGGATCCTGTTAGTGTGCAACAATCCTGATATGGTGCAATGTTAGTATTATCTATCAACCAAAAAAATCTACGAACCGTAGACTCACCTTCCTTACCTAGACCCATTGTAGGGTTACACCACTGGATGATGGATTTTGCATCTGTCAATATTGCTCCATCTTTGTACTTTAGTTCTTCATGAGCTAAGGCTCTTTTGATGCATGTGCCTGCACCATCGTGCTCTCCCTTTCCATGACCAGCCTCTGTGAAATTCCACATGTATTGAATTCTACACAACTTGTGCATCCTGCTCAACCAATAGAACATCTATGCATTCTTGAATTGAGATGCACAATTGTCTGGCCAAATAATGTGCTGACGATATGTGATGCCCCTGTTAGCCAAATCTCCATAAAATAGTTGAAAACAACCATGTATGAACTCCGTAGAATGTGATCGATCATCACTGATGTAAAAATGGTACTCCCTCAAAATCTTCATGTCATCCTCTGTACTTGTAGGTGAATGCATGAATGTTATGTGAACAAATATGGAAACCTGTTGAGAAGTATAATACTTTGCTTGCACCTCATTTTGTGTTTGTAGTGTGTAGTTCTTTGCGAAATCTACAACCAAAACAATGGTATCCAGTGGAAATGTATCCTTGCACAACTTGAATTGCAAATCTAGCCATCGAGCTCTATGGGTATGCCTTGCATACTCGTAAATAATGTTTTCACAAAAAATCTTCATGAACTCATACACTGGAATCTTTCCAACGACTAAATCACATCTTTTACCATGTTTCCCATCTTTTAGAGCATATGTCAATGTCTTAAATTTTCCATAATCTACTATTTCATTTCCAATTGCATGTGTACTATCCATATGTTAACAAGTTGATAAAAGTTGCAAAGAACCACAAAATAAGCACGTACCATCCAAGCATGATGTCTTGTAAAATTGTTGGTTGTCCCTTATTTCACATAAAATGTTGGATATGAATTCCCTTGAAGATCTTGGTGGTTCATTTATGTCACAATCATGCAAAACAAACTGAGAATGCAAAATTACGCATATATGCCTAAAAACATCAAAATGGTTAGAAAAATCAATATGTATCCTACAACAACAAGTTGTGCGTGTGTGATTTATCTTCAATTAAAAAGGTTTACCCATCTCAAAAAATCTTTGACTTATTTGAATTTGAGTATACATACCAATAAATTTTGCAAAAAATTGTGTCTGAGTTGTGTCCAAAAAATGTTTCGCATGTGGCTCATGATTTTGGCTACCAATCCTCCTTCTTACAACATCTCTTTGATTAGGGGAAACACGTGTGTTATTTTTCTAAAAATCTTTGATCAATGATTTTAAGGCTTCACTAATTTCTTTATCCTTTCGTGGTAGTCTACTACTAAATGCCCATAACTCATTTTTTGTTAGATCTTCCAATCTCTCACGCCTTAGCATGGATCTCCTTAGAGTACCTCTACCAATTTTTAATGGTTTTCTTGTCTTTCTCATGAGTCAAGCTTTCTTCATTTGGCTACTTACTATTGTCGATGTAAGTACTCGTCTTGCAATATTACTATCTTTGGTGCATGATTTAGAACCCACTTTGTCATAAGCATTCATTAGATTCTTTACAATGTTTTTTTCATTTGAATCATCCATCGTTCTTAGCCCAAGAATCTTCATGATAGGCCTAAATTTTAAATTCCTCATCATTTCAACAAATAATTGGCATTGACCTGTAATATTTAATTCATCAAAAAATAATCTCCACATATGATTAACTTTTCTTTGACAAGTATGCTTGCTAATCTTATCAAGCATTGATTTCAAAATGTTAGTACCAATATCAATCAAATATTTTGGTCTTCTAAAATGAATTCTAGAAGGTGTTATAATCTCTTCAATTCTCTCAACATTTTGAACATCAACATAAGGTTGAGTGTATTGTGTACCTTGAACCAAAGATGATGTGCCTTGGCAATAAGATGCAAAAGATGGAATATCACCTACTTGATGTGTTGATGTTGTGCCTTCAACATGACATGATGGAGTGTGTATATCATCAGATCTACAAATCCGTGTCTCTTCAACATGAGAGGACGATATGACTTCAACATTGGAAGATGGTGTAGCGGATGATATGATTCCAACATTAGAAGATGGTGTAGCTTCACAATTCAATTGTCTTCTTGAGCGTAACAGTCTCATTCGTTCTCTTTGTCTTTCCAATTCTTCCTCTTTGTTTCTTGGTACCGGTGGTTCTCGATCCTCTTCAAAAGTCAATTCTTCATTATTGCTTTGCAATTTTCTTTGCTCACGTAGTAATTTCATTTTATCTTTTTTAATTGCCAAATCTCTCTCCCTATCTTCATTTTTTTGATTTTTTGGTTTCTTCCTTGGCATGATGATGATTTCTACATGTCAAATTATTCAAACATTTGAATTACTTAAAATGTGTAGATTAAAAATTATTCAAATACATATAAAAATTATAATTATTTGAATGAATACACAATATATATATAAAACAACTTGTCAAATTTCTAACCATTTTGAAATAACATTTCATTGAAACATACAAATTTCAATGAATTCACTACATATTAAACAACATGTCAAATTATAATCAAATTTGTATCTATATATCAACAAACAATATTTAAAATAGATTGCACTAAACTTTTCTATACAAGGAATATTCAAAAAGTCTTCAAATTGTGTATCCAATGATTGAATTTGGTGTTTTCTAGCTTCCAAAAGTGTTTGCCACCTTGAAATAGTGTTTGTTAGCTTGAAATAGTGTTTTCCACCTTGAAAGAGTGTTTTTTGTGTTGAAACCCACGATTTTTGTCGAGATAACAGAGTGCAGAATAGAACAAAAGTAGAGAATGAATGAAACGGGCCCCAAAGTTTCTTTTTGACCATTTTTAGGTGATTTCACATAGTGCATACGTGCTATAGTGTGTACACACTATATGAGAACACATCACTCTCCACCCTGCCTACTCTCTCTCTCTCTTCCTACTCTATCTCCCCTCTCCCATCCCCTACACACTCTCTCTCTCCCCTCTCCCATCCTTTACTCTCTCTCGCTCTCCCTCTCCCATCGCCTACTCTCTCTATCTCTCTCACCCTCTCTCCTCTCCCATCCCCTACTCTTTAGATCTCTCACACACACTCCCATCCTCCCTCTCCCACTTCTTACTCTCTCTCTCTCTGCCACCTCCTACTCTCTCTCACACTCTTTCCCATCCCCTACTCTCTCTTACACACACTCCCATCTGCCCCTCTCTCTCTCTCTCTTGGGCTACTCTGTCTCTCCCCTCTCCCATCCCCTAAACTCTCTCTTTTGCAGATACACACTCCCATCCCCCTCTCTCTCTCCCCTCTCCCATCCCTTACTCTCTAGATCGCTCACAGGCACTCCCATCCCTCTCTCTCCTCCTCTACCACTCCCTCTCCCACCACCTACTATCTCTCTCTCTCAAGTTCTCTCTCTCCCTTTCTACTCTCTCTCTCTCTCTCTCTCCCATCCCCTACTCTTACTCTCTCTCTCCAATCCCCAACTCTCTCTCACACTCTCTCCCATCCCCTACTCTCTCTGACACTCTCTCTCATCCTTTCACTCTGTCTCTCTCATCTCATGCTCTCTCTCTCTCTGCCACCTCCTACTCTCTCTCACACTCTTTCCCATCCTTTCACTCTATCTCTCCCATCTTGTACTCTCTCTTTGCCACCCCCTACTCTCTCTCACACTCTCACACTCTCTCTTATCCCATACTCTCTCTCTTTCAAACACACACACACACACACACACACACACACACACACACTCCCATCCCATCCCCTAATCTCTAGATTTTTCACACGCACTCCCATCCCTCTCTCTCCTCCTCTCCCACTCCCTCTCCCAGGTCACCTACTATTTCTCTCTCTCAAGTTCTCTCTCTCCCTCTCTACTCTCTCTCTCCCATCCCCTACTCTTACTCTCTCTCTCTCCCATTCCCAACTCTCTCTCACACTCTCTCCCATCCCCTACTCTCTCTCACACTCTCTCCCATCCTTTCACTCTATCTCTCCCATCCTATACTCTCTCTCTCTGCCACCCCCTACTCTCTCTCTCACTCTCTCCCATCCTTTCACTTTATCCCTCCCATCCTTTCACTCTATCTCTCCCATCTCGTACTCTCTCTCTGCCACCCCCTACTCTCTCTCACACTCTCACACTCTCTCCCATCCCCTACTCTCTCTCTTTCACAGACACACACTCTCTTATCCCCCCACTCTCTTCTCTCCCATCCCCTACTCTCTACATCTATCACACACACTCCCATCCCCCCTATCTCTCTCCCTCTCCCTCTCCTACCGCCTACTAGATCTCTCTCTCTCAAGTTCTCTCTCTCCCTCTCTACTCTCTCTCTCTCCCATCCCATCCCTTACTCTCACTCTCTCTCTCTCTCTCTCCCATCCCCTACTCTCTCTCACACTTCGATCCCTTAATCTCACTCTCTCTCTCCCATCCCATACGAGCTCTCTCCGCCACCACCTACTCTCTCTCACACTCTCACACTCTCTCCCATCCCCTACTCTGTCTCTCTTACACACATTCCCATTCCCCCCCTCTCTCTCTCCCTCTCCCACTCCCTCTCCCACTTCCTACTTTCTCTCCCCCATCCCCTACTCTCTCTTTCATAGACACATACTCCCATCCCCACCCTCTCTCTCCTCTCCCATCCCCCCTCTCTCTCCCTCTCCCACACCCTCTTGCACCACCTACTATCTCTCTCTCTCTCAAGTAATCTCTTTCCCTCTTTAATTTCTCTCTCCCATCCCCTACTCTCACTCTCTCTCTTTCATCCCCTACTCTCTCTCACACTCTCTCTCTTTCTCTCTCTCTCTCTCTCACCCCCATCCTGTACAAGCTCTCTCTACCACCCCCTACTCTCTCTCAAAATCTCACACTCTCTCCCATCCTCTACTCTATCTCTCTTATACACATTCCCATTCCCCCCCTCTCTCTCTCTCTCACACACTCCCTATCCCATTGCCTACTCTCTCCCATCCCCAACTCTATCTCTCTTACACACTTCCATTCCCCCTCTCTCTCTCCCTCCCACTCCCTCTCCCATCGCCTACTATCTCTCTCTCTCTCTCTCTCCCTCTCTCTCCCATCCCCTACTCTCTCTCATACTCTCACACTCTCTCCCATCCCCTAAATTCTCTCTTACACACACTTCCATCCCCCCTCTCTCTCCCTCTCCCACTCCCTCTACCATTTCCTAATCTCTTTCTCTTCCATCCACCCTCTGTCTCCCTCTCCCACTCCCTCTTCCATTTCCTACTCTCTTTCTATCCCATCCCCTACTCTCTCTATCTCTCTCTCCCCTCTCTCATTCCCTACTCTCTCTCTTTCACACACACCCATCCTCCCTCTCTCCTCTCCCATCCTCTACTTTTTCTCTCACTCACTCTCCCTCTCCCACTACCTACTCTCACTCTCTCTCTCTCTCTCTCTCGCTCTCTCTACTTTCTCTTTGCTACCCCCTACCCTCTCTCACATTTTCACACTCTCTCTCTTTCTCTCTTACACACATTTCCATCCCCCTCTCTCTCCCTCTCCCACTCCCTCTCCCATTGCCTACTCTCTCTTCCATCCCCTACTCTCTCTCAAGCTACTCTATCTTCTCCCTCTCCCATTCCCTACTCTCTCTCTTTCACACACATGCACTCCCATCCTCCTCTCTCTCGCTCTTCCTCTCCCATTCCATCTCCCACCACCTACTCTCTCTCTCCCCCATCTCCTACTCTCAATCTCTCTCTCCCAACTTATACTCTCTCTCACACTTCCTCTCTCTCCCATCCCCTACCTTCAATGTCTCTCCCCCTTCCCATACTCTCTCTTTGCCACCTCTACTCTCTCTCTCTCACACTTCCTCTCTCTTGCATCTTGTACTCTCTTTGCCACCCCTACTCTCTCACATTTCCTCAATCTCCCATCCTATACTCTCTCTACCACCCCTACTCTTTCTCACTTCCTCTCTCCCCTCTCCCATCCCCTACTTTCTCTCTATCTCTCTCACACACACAAATAGCCATTCCCTCGCCCCACCCCCCCAAGCTCTCTCTTGGTTTTGGTTTGCAATTTAGGTCTCAATAGTGCGTATGCACTATAGCACGTGTGCACTACCTCGAATTCACTAGCATTTTAATAGCACGTGCATGCTATAGGGCTCACGCACTATAGGGCGCACACACTATTCAAAGCTTTGCATTAAAACCAAGCCTAAGGCTTGGTTTTGCCTTGGAGATCCAACCCAAAGGTTTGGAGTTTATAAGTAGGTCTGAGACATGTTTTCCAGCAAACATACAAAAAATGATTGATTTTTCTTGTGTGCTCCCCTTCAAGATTCCTCGTGGTTGCGTATCAATAAGATTAGGTTACATAACATTATAGGTCTCTGTGTTAGCTATCTAACCATATAATTTATTTTTAATTTAAACTATTTTAAGTCTTTCATCTATAATTTCTTTTGAATGTATGTTCATTTTTTGTCAGAAACCACCATGTACTAATTGGGCTGTAGATTTTAGCTCATTCATCAAATTTTGTAACAACTTAGTTTTTTAGAAACTAGACTCCATTCTACACACTTTGAAAAAAAGAAGTTTTGATTTTAGATTAGTTTTCAATAATTTCTAGGGGGAGCACACAGATATTTCACATTTTTGGGATGGGTCTAATTTAAAAATTCATTAAAAAAAAAATACACATTATAAAATTACCCGAAAAATCTAGGATAAACTACATAGTGTTAGGTAAGTTTTGACCGAAGCGATTAAAGAATTTCAAAAAAAAAGTTAAAATTTTAGGGGGGCCACACTTTGTACTATGTTATGTTTTTTTGGAATAAACAATACCACTTTCTGTGGCCCCCTTTTTTGAGGACTTAAAACTAAACCATTTTGAAAAAAAATTAGTAGTTTAGAAACTAGATTCAAAGGACTATGACTTTTTTTTTTGTCATATCTTAAAATTTTAAGCGTAACTATCTTCAAATTTTTGTTGAAGTCAAGAATTTGCTAATTTCAGGAAAAAGGTGTCCACTTATACCCCCCTTTTGGCACCACAACTTGGTGCACTTACCCATACCATTTTTGATTATAGGGGTAAAGCATGTCTTTTTCAAGTCTTTAAACTTGTCCAAATCTATCAAACAAACAAAAGGTCAAGACTCCCCTATCACCTTGAGTTTCAAGTTTCTGTGAACCATGATGTCCAAAACTTGAAAACTATGCTAATATCTACCTAAAACTTGTAAACATAGCTAGTCTTCTATTTAAAATTGTCAAAACCATTGAAAATCTCTTCAAGTCTAGTGAAAAAATACAAATCTGTCCCTTTTCTCACACCTAGTTCTGCATAATTTTGTGTGAGAAAACCCTCTGTCTATAGTTCCTTGCATGGTTCTTTGGAGTTCTTGGTTTGACTGTCTATGAATCTCTGCATGAGATTTTTCTAAACACCATTGTTTATACAAAAATTCTATCCTCTTTTAGTCAAACTTTTAAGTCCTCACATAGCTATATGCAAGTCCTTGCACAAGAAAATTGGACTAAATTTTTAGTTCTGAAACTTTGTCTAGTTGTTTATAGTTTCTTGCACAATTCTTTGTGAATCTTCACATGAGATCTTATCCCAAAACTATCAAAACTACCCTAAGAGTTGTGTTTACTCACTTGGTTGTTTGTACTTCCTTGCCTTGGAGTCATTTTCTCATGTGAGTTTGTTAGAATCTATCAAAAATAGCGAGTTACTTTTAGCTCCCTTGTCAAAATCTGATCTAAATCTCATCTGTGTCTAGAATACTTGGTCATTTCTCTATCTACAATAGTGTCAAATAGTGACTTCTCTCTTAGGTGACAACTTGTGATCTGCACATGAACTAGTCTCCTCACTTTGTTATCTTATTTTGTCCTTTTCCTTTTTCATGCTTTGTATCACGATAGTCATAACTCTTGATTGTTCTAGCCATTACTTAGATGACTTGTACCTAGGTATACAACACTCTTATCTTATTTTGTGGCTATGTTCTAGTGTGGTCCTTGTTTAGGCTTTACCTTTTCATCATTGTCTATGATTTTTTTAACAAGGAGTGGAAACATGTTTCATCCCCATAGACTTAGACAAACTAGAGCTAGGGGTCCTAATCACTGTAGAGGCTACTTCCTAGTTTATACATGATTTTAATCTAGCAAAGAATCTTTATGATCCCTCTCACCTATTAGATCACCTCATGTTTAAAGAAAATTTTCCATAAACTTATAGAAAACTAGGAATCCCTTGTATCAAGAGGCTCCAATAAACACAGCTAAATTATCAATCATAAGACCCTTTCAACCAACATACACTGAAACTTATCACATTCCTAGAATGGTTGATCAAGACCAAGGAAACATAGAACATAGTAGAGAACAAGATCACCAAAGGATTGAAAGCAATAAAGAACTTTTCACTGACCAGAATGAGGAAACTAAAGAAATACTTCTTGAAGACATCGAAAATTTTTATAAGGATAAACACTTCCAGAAAGTCATAGAGATCTTGGTTAATGAAGAGAAATTGAAATACTTTCTCAAACTCATTCAAGAGAAACCCAAACTACCTCATCAATTTAATGTTGAAACAATGATCACATTTGAAGATGAAATTAAAACATCTAAGTTGCAAAAAAAACTAAAGATCATGCAAGAAAATTTAGCCCAAAAGATGGATGATAAGGACAAACCTACAAAAATGTACACCTTAGAAACTTTTTTCCATTTACTTTTGATAAGAGTATAGACATGAATCCATTTCCAAAAGGAGTTGAATTACCCAAGTATAATAAATACTTTGGAACTTTTGATACCCTAGATCATTTGTGGGAATTTGGTGCTTTGTCTATGGAATTTATGCATAATTAGGCATATCTTATGTGTCTATTCTAATGAAGTCTAGGTGGTCAAGCCATGGAATTATTTTTATTATTGCCTACTAGTATCAAAATATTTAATGAGATTACTAACCTATTTTTATAATAGTACTCACATAACATACAACGTCTAGTTAAAATACATGACTTGTGTAACCTAAAATATAATGTTGGGAAACCTTTTCTCACATTCCTCTAGAAGTGGCAACAACTATACACCAAATATTCATGAAAGATTCCTAAAATGGAAAAACTTGACATCTTCATGGATAATCTTTTACTTGATGTCCGGTATAAAGTTCAACTTCAAGGTCCATGCACCTTTGAAGGCATGGTCACAAAAGATATCCGAATAGAGTAATTCATTGTCAAAATGGGTGAAATAACCATTCAAAAGGACATTAAACAAGGATCAACCTCTAGTAAAGATAAGGAAAAGTATGTGAACAAGAAATAAGAGGTATTATATGATGGATTCATTAATAACATTACTCCTAAACCTGCTGAAAAAGCTTTCAATCTTACATACAATCTCAAAGCATCTAAGAATGTTGACAAACCTCCTTCTAACAACAAGAAATTTCAAAAAAAACAAAAAACTCATCTTGGGTTACATGCCAAAAATAAGAATATACACCTCTTGGTGAACCTCTAGATGTGATCTATAAGGCCTTATTGCAAAACAACCTTATTTTTCCATTGGATAATTCTTGTCCTTATGATCTACAACCACTACCTTCATGGTGGAATGAAACTACATTTTGTGAATAATGTAGAACAAGATTTAGTATGCAAAAAACATTAAAAAATAAAGTAAACATTCACAAACCAAAAACTAAATTCACATATATGTTTAGACAAAGAAAATCAAAACAAAAAGTGCAAACCTCACAAGAGGAAACACTCCATGCTTTCTTGATTCTGTAGATGTGTCCTTTTGATGTTGATGTATGCTCAAGATGCTCAAAATTTTCTTCAATGGAGGTGGGTAATGGAAAATTGGTAGCTTTGTGAGCTCTCAATTTGGCATTATAAGGGTAAGATTGATGGCTTTGGTTCTCAAAATAGCATGGTAACTTTAGCTCAAAGATTGTTGATGAAATGGCTTGGGAGGGGATCCAATTTATAGGCTAAGGGCTTGAGGGATGGAGGGCTAAGATGCAAGGAGAGATGAATGCTTAAGGAGGGATAGGATGCACTCAAAGGAGAGCACATTGATTGAGCTTGTTTAGCACCAATGGGAAGGTGACACTTGTCACAAGGAGGATGAGTGTGAGAGGGTAGCATAAAGGGTTGGTTAAAGGCATTATGAGTGGGGTTGAGTATGTAAGAGAGATGTAAGAGGAATGAGTGTGGAAGAGGGAAGAGTGTGGAAGATGGATGTAAGAGTCATGAGTGGGCTTGTAAGAGTCTTTTATGGTTTGTAAGAGCACTCATGACTTGGTGGTTGGGATTTTTGAGGGGATACTTTGGTTTGGATTAGGAAATTCTTAAACTTGCATAGGGAATCTGAAAACATTAGGGGGTGGATTAGTCTTGGGTTTAGGATTAGATTAGGAATGTTAGAGATGTGCAAGTGGATGGCATTAATGAGGGTGGGTGATTTAGTGGCTAATCTTGGTTAGTATGGGTGGATGGGGTGGATTAGGCTAAATGGAGAATTAGGGATAAGTTAGGGGTTTTTGGAATTTATGATTTTATTTATCAAATAGATTTATTTAATAAATGGGGATTTTTGGAATTAGATATAAGAATAGGATTTAATTGATAAATGATAGGTTATTTGATTTATCAATTAGGACTATAGATGATTAATTAAATTAATCAGCTAGGGATGGCAAAGGATTAATTAAATAAGAATTTAATTAATGATGCCTTTAGAGATGGCTAAATTAGATTACCAAAGCGGTGTAATCAAATTTAGGTGTCTACAAATACCATTAGGAAAAAGGTCAAAAAACCAACAATTGCATCAACCTACATCACAATGTTCAATACTTAATTGATGATGGTGAAATTGTTGTGGATGGACATAATAAGAACTCATATCACAAGGATTTCAAGGAGTCATTCCTACACTATGAGAAAGGAGAAAACTATAAATAGAAAAATAATAAATAGGTCAACTATACATACTCTAATGATGATGATGTGATCAACATGGTTGAAATTATGGATTTTGTGTATTGTGATGTCATCACCATCAAGGGAAAGCAAGACAACACTAAACCTAAGACACCATTTGTCTTAATGGGTGCTACATCTACTAAACCTAACAAAGAATTATCATAATCTTGTGCCAAGATAGTACTCAAAGGCCCTGAACCTTCTACTCCTATGTTAGAACAACACAAAGACAAAATTCTTGCTGTTGCCTCTGGCAAAGGTACAAAAATTATAACATCCTATGTACCTACTAGGTACAATATCCTTGATCAATTACAATAGACAAGTGCTCGAATAATAATCTTTGAATTTCTCAAAATCTCACCTACTCATAGGTCGATTCTTGACAAAGCCCTCACTATGAAAAGCATACCTCAAGATCTTGATCTTGATAGGTTCCAATCTATGGTAGGTCATCTAACCTCACCTCATTATATGTTCTTTTCTAAGGAGGAGGAAAAATCACTAAGACATCTACATAATCAACTGTTATACATCAAAGTCATGATGCACTAAAGGCATGTCTACCATGTTCTCATTCATAATGGAGCTAGTTTAAACATGGTTTCTACTACTCTTCTAAGAAATTGGACCATTTTAAAGAGTCCATTCATCCTCATCACATGATAACCATTAAGGAATATGATGAAGTTGAGCATAAATCATTAGGTCTCATTATGCTTACTTCTTTGAGTTGGTCCTATAGAGAGGGATGTCACTTTTCAAGTCCTTGACATCCCATTAGCATGCAACATCTTGCTAGGGAGACCATGGATACATGAAACGTGAGCTATGGCCTCAATTTAACACCAATGTGTCAAGTTTACATTTCATGTCTCGAAAGTTACCATACCTACAAATATTAGTTACACCTATAACATGTTAAAATATGCTAAAAGCTTTGTACCTACTAATAGAGAATCTATAGAACATCATGATGGTATGTTGAAACAAATTAAGAAGTCCCTCAAGTTTAAGAAACTAGGATGGGTGAATATTACATAGAACTAATTTTGTCTTTAACATCTATTCCTAATTCTTCCTATCATTTTGAGACACCATCTCAAGTGAAGAGACCTTTTGTGCTATCACTACAAAATAATTACAATGGTAACTTTGTTAAAGCTATTGTACCTCTGAAGGAGGAAGATGAAAATAGAGCCATTGTTGCATGAATATATAGAGAGGAAACTCTAGTTGACCTCAGAGAATAGTCTCATGAGCTTTCTCCTTGAAAAGTATGGTCCAAGTCTTAAACTCAGTAAACACTTTGGCTTCAAGGGGAATGATCTTATTGGATGCAACAAAAATGGTCTTATTGACCCTATCAAAGTGATAGCTAGAAGGTCTCAAGATACATCTGGTCTAGGCTTAAAGAAGATTCCCTTCCATCTATCATCTTCATCCTCATATCCAGCAAGAAAAAGGAGATTCAATTCATGCTTTAGTCATTGAGTGACTTTGTAAAAATCTAGGTGATGAAGGAGAATGGGTTCCTATTACTTATGGTGAATTCCATAATCTATCACCATGTAGTACAAACTCTCAAGAATATAAATTTAATTATCTCTCATAAAAAACCATAGATAAAGATATAGATCACATTCATGTTTATGAAAATCATCTTGAAGTAGGTGAATCATCTAGGGTTAGGTTGGATGAGTCTCATACAACTAGTGTCATTGAGTCTTTGATTAATCACATTAGAACTCTAAGGCATTTGAACATAGTTGTGAACAAAGCTACTCTACGCCTCGACTTATTTGTCTGAGCATTTGATGATTACACCATGAACACCATTAAATCTACCACATATATTTTGTATGCCTATCCTCAGCTTATAGACTGGAATTATAATGTATCAAGTGAAGTCCCTACATTCTAGAATGACTATTCTCTTACGTTTTACTTGAACACTATCAAACCTATAACATCCTCCACCAGAAAAAAAAGCATGAACATAATTGAAGTTAACATCAAATATCTTAGTCACACAATATAAATGAAAAGAAATAGAAGGAATGATGGTGAAAACCACATTGTGGCAATATCAAAACCAAAAATAATAAAAATAAAAGACATATCCAAAGGTGAAAACCTCTCTAAGGTGCCTAAGGATGAGATATTTGATGTAATTCCTAGTCATTTTCTAGAAAGATCATCAATGTTGATAGAACCAACATAACCAATCACCTTGGGAATAGAGGAACAACCTTGCATGATACATCTTGCAATATCATTATCTCCAGAAGAAAAAGAGGAATTTATTTCCTTCTTCTAAGAGAAAAAGATAAATTTTGTGTGGACATACTCAAACATGCTAGGCTTGGTTGATGACCTCATAATGCATCATTCATCAATTGCACTAGGGGTTAAACTATTCAAATAGAAACTTAGGAAAATCCATCCTCAGTTTGCATTAATTATTAGAGTTGAACTAGAAAAGCTTTTGAAAGCTGGTTTCATATGTGCTATTGATTACATTGAATGGATATCAAACATTGTTCCAGTCTCCAAGCATGACAATTCTATCAGAGTTTGTACAATTTTTTTAGATCTTAATTTAGCATGTCTAAAGGATGGTTTTCTACTCCTTAACATTGATATGATAGTGGATATAACAAAAGGATATGAAATGTACTCACTCATTGATGATTTTTATGGTTATAACAAGATCAAAATTGCACTAGAACATAAGGAAAAAATTGCTTTCACTTGTGCATGAGGAGCCTTTTGTTGGAATGTGATGACATTTGGTCTAAAAAATGTTGGTTCCATGTACCAAAGGGTAGTTACTACAATTTTCCATCATATGATGCATAAGACAATGGAGGACTATGTTGATGATACCTTTCTTAAGAGCACAAAATGCAACACTCACCTTCAATATTTGGGATCCATCCTGGATCATATGGAGAAATTTAGTCTAAGACTCCACCCTAAGAAATGTTCATTTGGCATAACTTCTGGGAAACTGTTTCATTATTACTATCTTTGCAAAAGGAATCAAGGTAGATCTAGAGAAAGTTCAAGAAATCATAGACATGCCTCCACCCTACAATATATGTTAGATGAGGGGCTTAAAGGGAAGACTATAATCCATTCACAAATTCATCTCCCAATTGGTAGATAGATTAGAGCCTTTTACAAAGAATATACATAAAGGTGTGAAATATGAATGGAACAAAGATTGTGATTAGATTCTAACAAAAATAAAATAATACCTTGCTAATCCACCAATTTTCTGCCTCAAATCTATGGGAAGCCTCTCATTTTGTACATCTCAATGACAGAGTCATTTCGTGGTATATTGAAAGGTCAAGAAGATAATGGTAACAAGGAAAGAGCTATCTACTATTTGAGTCACATGCTGATTTCTTATGAAATGAATTATAGTATTGAGGAGAAAGCTTACTTGGTAGTCATCTTTGCTTCCCAAAAGTTGAGACACTACATGCTCGGTCATACTACATGACTAGTTGCTAAAATTGATCCACCAAAATAGTTTCTCAACAAGGTAGCTCTAATAGGAAGGTTAGCTAAGTGGGTCATTATACTAAGTGAGTTTGAGATTTAGTATGTTGAGAGAAAGGCTAATGAAGAGTCTTCTTTTGCTAACATTGACTTCCCTAATGAATCAATTCTAATGCTAACACACCAATTTTGGGTGATGTTCTTTGATAGATCCTTCACACAATAGTGATCCAGTGTTGGGATCTTGTTCATAATACCATAGTGGTATTCACTACCTAAGGCATACAAGATTATGTTTCCTTGTACAAACAAGATTCCAGAATATGAAGTCCTAATTAATGCCATGAAGATTGAAGTTGAATGGAGAGTGGATGAATTAAACATCTTTGGTGATTCACATCTCATAATCAACTAGGTCAGTGATGTGTATTCAACGAAGGATGAGAAATTGATACCTTATAAATGCATGGTGGATGACCTAAAGAAATACTTTTTTCATATCACTTTTCAACAAATATCTAAGGAAGACAAAAAAGTGGATGATTCAATGGCTACTCTTGCTTCCATGTTACAAATGCCAAAGAATGATGTTTAACACGAGTTCCTAGTGGACATGTTACTCTACCATGCCTATAATTATCTTGAATATTAGATGATTTTTTCTATTATAGGACCTAACTCATCCTAATACCATCATATATACTTTTATCTTTATGACCAAACAATTCTAGACAATCTAACTCAAAATGAAAAATGTCATCTTATCTGAATGCTTCATGGTGTGTTATTGTTATTGGAAACTTGTTTAGGAGAGATCTTGATGGAAGACTCCTTAGGTTTCTAGAACCCAATGAGTTCAAATATGCATTAATTGATGTATAGAAGGGCATTCGTGGATCTTACTCTAATAGCTTGACACTGGATCGTAAACTTGTTAGAGATGGTTACTATTGGTTGAATCTAAAGCCTGAGGCAATCAAATAAGCCAAGTCTTGAAAACAATGCAAGCTCCATGGAAATTTGATTCATGCTCATACTAGGGATCTAATTCCATCTATCATGTTGTGGCCATTCCAACAATGGATCTTTGATCTTGTGGGTTAGATTCCCCTTCCTCTTCAAATGGACACAAGTTCATCATTATAGCTACAAACTACTTCTCTAAATGGGTAGAGGCAATCTTTCTCTCTATAGAAAATGGTAAAATTATAGCTATTTTCATTATGTATTATATCATATGCAAGTATGGTGTACCTTCCTCCATCATTACTAATAATGGAGGGCAGTTTAAAAGTGAGGATCTCAATGAGTTGTACAAAAAATTTAGAATTGCACAAGATTGGTTTTCTATTTATTATCCCTAGGGTAATGGTCAAGTGGAGGCATCCAAAAAGGAAATCCTTAAGATCTTGCATCACATGGTTAATAAATTTGGAAGGGAATAGCACTTTAAAATTAATGTGAAATTATGAGCTTATAGAACTAGTATGATGACTCCAATGGGTACAATACCCTTTGCTTTGGTATATGGAGCAAATGTTGCACTTCCTATTGAGGTGGAGATTCCCAATTTGAGAATTCCCATGAAGGGCCTCATTATTGATCATGACTACACAATACCTCATTTTCAAGAGCTATAATTATTAGATGAATGTCAAAAATTGGTATGTAATCATCTTTGAGCTTATCAGTAGTGTATCTCTAGATGCTACAACAAGAAAGTTAATCCACATGACTTTGAATTGGGTGATCTTGTTATGAGAGAAAACCCTAAGAATCAACAAAAATGGGTATAGAAAGGAAAATTTAAACCCAATTGGCCTGGTCCATATATAGTTACTACAATGTTTGGATCTAGTGCTTACCAACTTTCTACAACCAAGGAGAGGTGCTCAAGGAGCCCATCTAAAGCAGTTCTAAAATTGATCTAATTTCAAAAGCTCTTTGTATATACTTAAAAGTCCTAAAAGAAAATTTATCTCAAAAACCTAGCAATAAGCACCTTGGTAATACCAAAAACATTCAAAAATACCAAAATACCCAAAAAATTACAAAATTCAAAAAATACAAAACGATCATAAAGAGGAAAGATACAAAAAAATTGAAAAAAAAAAAGTTTTCAAGAATGAAAATGTGGCAAATAGGCATCATGGTAGAAAAAAAAAGAATCTCTACCAAGATGGTGAAAACTTGGTAAATAGGTGCCTCTTCTTGCAAATGCTATATCTTACAACATATCTTCCAGCTCTTGTAAAATTATTTTCTTTCTTTCACTTCTCTCTTTTTCTCATGCATTCATGGATTGAATTGTGTCATAGGAATCTCTTAAGCTTTAGTCACCAATTTTTCTAACTACATCTATCTACTATCACTTAGTTTCTTACAAAGGTTCTTCTTACTGAACTTCCTCTTTGACTTTAGTATCAGTTGTTATAACTACATCTCTCTATTATTTTCACCCTACTAAAGAGATTTCTTTCATATATGTTATGAATATTGACACTTGGCATCAATCCTATAAGACAAAAATTGAACTAAAAATATTGAACTTGTTTTTGATATGTTGTGCTTTTATTTTCTTTTCTTTTTTTCTTTATCATGTCTCTTTGAGCAACTTAATGATTATATTTTAGGTAAAGAAGTGAGAAATAGGTGCATGATATTTTCTTTTCTTTCTATTTGATAGTTTAGTTATAATGATCTAAAACATCCATATAATGGGGGTGCCCACTAGAAGAGCCTCTATCTCATATTAGATGGTTGCATGTACCTCGACTCCATTTATATGGATAACTTAGTTAGGTTGTTTCTTTTCCTTATTTTTTTGAGTGAATTCTCTATGCTAGGTATGTGTAGGATCATGGTCAACCAAACTATGCTCTTAAGTGGCAATAAAAATTAGAAAATCAAGGTTATGTCAACTTGACATGCAATTTTCTACTTGTTATTAACTTTATATCAAAAAGTTGAGAGAAAAGAATCTCTAGAAAATTGAATCTAGTTTCTAAACTACTAGGACTTATCTGAAAAAAATAAAAATTGATTGGTCAAAATTTTTAATTTTAATGCAATACTACAAAAATTTTAGAACAAGATTAAGAAGTAGATGTATGTCTGACCATACTAATCAAAATCAAATGATAATATTTTTAAATAATATTCTAGATATAAGTAGTGGAATCATGCCTAGATGTGACACATATTTTTGGGTATTTTTATTCGAAATAAATAATAAATAAATAATTTTTTACTTAAGTATTTTTGGAATAAAAAACTCTCTTGTCTGACCACCTTAACTAATTCAAAACTCTGCATAATTCAATTTTTCATTTATTTTTCTTATAGTGGAAGAAACATAGAATGTGATGCATCTTTTGGCTTTAAAAAATGTTGTACCATTTAAAAGTTATAGTTCTTTTTCAAGGAGTGTGTGAGTCAACACTTTATATGTAACTCCATTAGAAAATAAGTAATAATTACTTATTAAATTCATAATTTGACAAACCTTACATTTATGGAAAGATAAGAACATTCTTAAGAAACCCTTTTCATTTCATCAAATTTTGGTGAAAAAAGATGTCAGCTACATGTTTGAAGTAAAAATCACATAAAAACAGGCCAAAAGCACATTTTTACAATGTTTTTAACATTCAAAATTTAGGTTTTGTATCAAAAGATATAGTAGACCTTATAAAAGTATTAATTGTTTTCATTTAATATCAGGGTGGGTCAGAAAAAAGTTAGAATAGATTTTGAAATGGTTTGAGATATTTTGGAACTACGAATTTTTTAGATCACCACTTTTTGGCAACCATGATCCTACACATGCTCTGCTATAGTAACTACTGATACTTGTCCTCCTATGTAAACATATAGGTCACTACGAGTATACTTAGCAAACTTATTTCTTAGGTTACGAGTGCAAGGGTCATTGCATAAAAAATACTTACTAATTACTTAGCATAAGAAGGATCTATCATGTGTGTAGTGTGTCTAGACACAAAAAGCATTTTGGTCATCTTGGAATTTATGCTCTGATGTCTATATTCACTTGTTATATCAAAAGGGATAAATGTTCTAGTCATTCTAACTTCTTGTGCCTTAAATGCATACACTTAATTCTGAAAGAACTAGAACATGTTTCATATTCATATTCCCACGATTGGAATGTGATTAGGAATTGTATGACATTTGGGATTTAGCTAAACACTTAGTGATGATAATTTTATGGGCTTGGTAACCAAACTTAGGGTTGCATCTAGCACAAAACACCATTGTGTAACCACATGGTTGATTATTGATTTAATTGCATCCTTCATGATGAGGGATTGTTGGTTTCTATAAAGTATCATGTTTCTTCATGACTGCACAAGCATTTGGATCTTTGATTAGTCCTCTCAATCTTCTCGAGATATCTATCACTATCAACAAAATGGAACATGACATGAGATGTTAGGTTATTCACATTTTTCATTTCACATACATACTTTCATGATTCATCTCATCTACACTAAATTCATACCTCATATCAAGTTTTCATTCATAATCATATCATAATCCTCTCATGTATGAAAAACTACAAAAGAGAGAAAGAAAAACAAGAAAAGAGACTCAAATCAAAATCTCATATATACATGGAGTCAAGGGTACATCAATACAAACCTAAATGCTACTTGAGCACTGCCAATCTCAAAATAGTACAAAATGATTTTGGCACACTAATTGATACCTAGCCAGAGAAAAATTAGAACAAAATTAGCTAACCCTCTCCCTCTCCCTCACCCCCATGTGGAGGAGAAGGATGAGGCATCTCTAGTCTAGTCAAATGTTGTGCACCTCCCAACTATCTAGCATATGATGAGAATCATGGCACCAACTCTACTTTAGATGACACTACTGCAACATACACTAGATAGTAATACATCATTGTCTCTAGCTAGAGTTGAATCTCATCCTGCTATTGCTATGACTACTCTCGTGAGGGATAAGTCTCTCACTTCAGCTAGTCTCATGATGTGCATGTATCTTGCTCCACCTACTCTCATAAATCATAGATCTCTTGATATTTCTTTAATATTCAAGTATCTCTAATAGTAAGCTATATTTGTAGCTCTCCCAATTGCTAAGTCACAACCCTCACTCACTCTCTAGATCTCCTAAGGGTATCTTGGGTCTATTCTAGGATATCTCCACCATGTGCCTCTAGAGTAGGCTAATCTTAGATCTCCTCATTGACTATCCCATGCTCTTCCTGCTGAGCTAGCTGCTCTTCAATAGGAGGCCTCTGTACATCTCCTCCAGTGGCTCCCAAGGTACCCATCTCACCTTGTAGATGTCTATGTCCTATACCACTACTACTGGCATCTTGATCCAACCCCACCTAGTGACAAGGAATATGAACCTGCCATGTCCTCTATCTAGGTCTCTCATGTTGTGGCTACTATGGTGCACACACTAGTTGTATAGTTATGGCCATACCTATAGGGTCTATGAACATAGAGAAAGGATGACTTGCAAAATATGCCTGGTAAACTAGAGTCATCTCTCCATCTGGTACTCCTACCATATAATCCCACTATGTCACAACTAGGGCATGCACATTGATCATTCACCTAACATAGATTAATTTTATAGACCACCTATAATCCAAGTCTATGTCAAAGTGAAAATATGTACAATACTTCTATGGGATGTCCTAGGGTTGACCATACTATCACCAGACACAAGATAGCAGGAATCACTTGATTGTCTACACAGAGTGACTAATTAGTGGTTGAGAAGCAAACATATACCATAGCTCAACTGGTGCATCATCCCATCCCTCAATCTCTCTCTATAATCTCCATACCACTACTACTAGGTCATCTAATTGACCTCTCCACCACTCAATCTTCCCAAGAGTTGTCTAGGTCAACTATCCTTGATACCTACACATGTAAGGCTCTAGATCATGTCTCTCATTAGAGAAGGGCCTTGTAATGGGCAAGTGCTCCCATGCCCATACACAAAGAACATAAAACCTTGTGACCATGCTCTTCCTCTTGTGGTAAACAATCTCATGCATCTCATGGAACATATGTCCAAACATGCACTGACCCCATCCATAACCCACTGGATTGTCAAGCATCTGCTATAACATCCTATCCCATCCACACTCAATTCCATGCTAGCCTTTATTGGGAATCAGTAAAAGCTGATAAATATATCTAGTATCACTACCAACCTATGGGTAGGACCATAAGTATGCACTACCTTATCCCATGTGATGGCCCTGCCCATGATGAGGTCCTCTTGGAAAATGTCCCTTAGATTTTCTGTACCTATCTGTGGCACTATGTTATATACTCCTTATGGCCCATGGAATGGTATGTGAAGAATCTTGTAGATGTCCTCTAGTGTGATGATCATCTCTCCCTAAGACAAATGAAAGGTCTTCATCTCCAAATGGAAATGCTCAACTACTGCTATTAGTAAACTGTGATTCACCAACTATGCTAGAATCTAGTAAAAATATGATAGGTCACGAGCATTGATATGTGCCATGTCGACATCTTCTAGCTATAGAACCAAGGCTTCAAAGGGAGGATAATGTAATCTAAAATTAACATCAGGAAAGCTAGCCTACAAACATGTAAACAACATAAAAATGACCAATCTCTGATGGGTGAAAATGACAAATGCAAGTGCAAAGCATCAATACAAAATCAAAATTACAAACTAAATTTTTTCCCAAAACACTAGTTTTTTGTGCAAGAATTCAAGTCCTCACACAAGATCACACCTTTTCATGCAAGATGACAACTCTTTGTGTGAGTTCAATCACTATATACTACAAAGGTTGAAGTTAAACTAGGATATCTCACATGAGAGATGGGTATCTATTGTGTAGTGCAACTCAACACACCCAATGAAGAAGTACTAGGATGGTACTTCCTCATACAAAGGGTGATCAAAAATCGTGTGAAAAATAAAATCCTTGTGCGAGTTGTGAGATTGGCCAACTTAAAAAACCTTAAAAATATGTGCTAAAAAGAACTCAAAATGCATGAAATCTCAAATACAAGGTAGGATAATCGATGACTCATAGGAGGTCCATAGTCTATTGGTCGACTATGTCACCTGGAATTCTTAAATTGATGTATACACATGGGGACCACCATCTTTCTCCTTAGAGCTCTCTTCTTCACAAAAGAAAAAAGCACAAATGAATTAAAAATGACCCATTGGGCCCTCATATAGGATTTGATCTAATTTTTCAAAGTGTTCTGATTAGCATGAAAATCACCCCACGAGCTAATTTGGTTGCTCTAAACCCATTTTTAGGATCAAATTTGAAATCTGACACAATTAAACAACTCAAAATCACACTTTAAAATTTTGGGACCAACACGATCAAACACTGGTGCAATCCATTTTTCTAATACTTTGTGAATCATGGAATCTTTTTAAATCACATTTTCTTTAATTTTTTCAATATTTTTGGAATAAGTCAACTTTAGTCAACTCTAGTAAACTCTAGTCAAACTTGGTCTTTTAGACCTAAAAATCACTTTGGGTTGACTTAAAATTTCCTTTAGATCTCTTCTACATTCTACTACATCTTAGCTTTCTTCAATATCTTTGCATCTATTTCTCTACATCACTATTTAGATGTGTAATCTTTTAGTTTTGCTCCCAAAGGGGGTAGGATGATGACATCATTAAATCTTCCAAAATTGGTTTCAACTCAATTTGAATCTTATGTTCTCATCGCTTGGAGCATCTCATCACTCAAGGCATCTGTGTTCCCTCTCTTTGGCACCATATGTCATCTATCTTATCTTTTGATTAACTAATCTATCTTATAACAATCCTTGTAAAATTTTGATAAATAGGTATTGGGGTAGTCTAACCCTAACTCTTGAGGATCAAGCCTCATTCTGGGGATGATTCTACAACTCATGATAGGTATTTTGTATCTCTTTCATTGAATAGTATTCAAGTGTTTTATTTGTACTCTAAGGGATTGAGATTCATTTTGGAAATAATTCCAATTCTTGCTGAGGATTAAGGTCAATTCTAGAGATAATTATAATTTTTGCTAAGGATTAAGCTCCATTCTAGAGATAATTCCAAACTCTTACTAAGTATTAAGCTTTTTTCTAGGGATAATCCTAACTCTCACTATGAATTAAGCCTTGTTCTAGTGACAATTCTAAGTTCTTTCTTTCAATCACTATTTAATGGATAGGTATTAGGATAGTCTAACCCTGACTCTTGAGGATTAAGCCTAATTCTTGGTATAATTCTATGAATTTTGATTAATATTTTCATCTTCTATTCCATAGGTATTAGGATAGGCAAACCCTAAATCCTAATAATTGAGTTTCATTCTCAGAACAATTCTATGAAGTTTGACAATATTTGTTTTATCAATTTTAGTATCTAGGTCTTCTATCTAGATTCCATAAGGTTAACCTTTATTATGGAGATAACCTTAAAAGAATTATCATTTTTTGTATCTAGGTGTCCTATCTATATTCCCTAAGGGCAAGCTTTGTTCTAGAGATAACCTTAAAAATGTTATTAATTCATTTATGTATCACCAATTCTAGAACTAATCATATTTCTTGACCTATACTTCATACTTCTAATTTCTTTGAATCAAACACACTACTTGTAAATTCATTAAAAGAGGGGCAAATTTTATACCCCAAAATTGTGACATTGGTATGCTAGACCAATTTTGGTCTATCAATCTTACTCGAAGTCCTATTTTACTATGCATTTCTAAATTCTAATAATCGCTACTTGACCTAAGTGTCAAACGCAAAAAAATCCCTAATCTGCATTAATTACATACTCCATTTAATTCCTAAATCTAATCAAATTATCAAAGGTAAACCTATTAATTTAATAAATTTTATTAATTTTATTATTATTCCTAGTACTTTAATTAAATTAAATCTACTTTTTGCTAAAATACATATTAATGAGTTAAATGTATTTTATTTAATAAGATATATCCTGAGTGTTATTATTGAGTTTAATTATTCAATTAATTAATAATAACCATTTATGAGGTCATATTTTATTTTATTAAATTAAAAATATTCTCCAAATCCTCTCTTCAGTTCAGAAATGGAAACTCTGAGCAGACTAAAATAAAAAAAGGAACTAAATAAATTAACTCCTTATTCCACTCAAAATCAAATTAGTTAACTTCATTTTCACAAGAAAACTTTCTATTATGATTGAATCTTATTAAGACCTCAACCATTTATTCAATTTTATATCAATTGTTGATCAAGTTAGACAATTCTATTTAAGAATCATTCAATTGCTCATTTCAGAGGTTGAAAAGGTGAATTACATCAAACTTATGCTAAAATAATTACTCAATTATTCTTGTATTCTTAGTTATCACTTCCAAATTATCTCTATCATAGTAGATTAATCATCTATTCATCTAGATTAATTAGTTCTACATATTTCTAGATTAAATGCATACATCTAGCATAAATATTGCATATCATATAGCTTAAATCCTTCATTCTAGATGTCTAGTTGATAGCTTCTTGAACTGAGAGCAATTAATAAAATCATTTTAGTTAGGTGGCAAAAAATTGACCTATTGGTTATTTTGGATGAATGATAACATGTTCATTGTAGGATGATCCCTCATATAGTGATCATGTTGAAGTGTGTGTAAATCAAGAGGCCCACATTTCCCACTCACAAACACTAGTCTTTTACCAAGAAAGAATGCTCCACCACTAGTGCTCTTTCTATCATGAACACTTCCTTCCCAATCAAAGTTAGTAAAGGCTTTTGAATCTAGCTTTCCTCCTTTCTTGTACCATTATCCATAATCTTTAGTACCCTTTAGATACCTCACGATTCTCTTGATTTTCATCATATGATTTTCTTTAGGATTTACTGAGAATCTTTCCACCATACCAACTGCTAATGCAATATTAGACTTTGTATGTACTACATATTGCAATTTATCAATTATGATTTTTATGTGGTCTCATCTACTTCCTTGGAATCATCATTCTTGGAAAGCTTATGTCCAGTGGACATAGATGTTCCAACTGATCTTGAATCTTTCATTCCAAACTTCTTTAGTATCTCTTTGAATAACAACTTCTCTCTAAAATGTTTTTGACACATCATTCTCAATTAATATAGTTCTTGTCACTTCTATAGCTAACATGTTCCTTCTTTCTACAATGTCATTTTTTTTAGGCATTCTCGAAGCTGATAACTATCTTTCAATTCCATTTTCTTCACAAAACATGTTAAAATCATTTGAAATAGATTCTCCTCCTTTATCTAATCTTAAACATTTAATCTTCATATGAGATTCATTCTCAACTCTATTCTTCAATATCTTAAACTTATCAAATGCCTCAAATTTCACTTTAAGAAATGTAACCCACAACATTATAAAAAAGTCATCAACTAGAATTATAAAATACCTTTCACCATAGAATATTTTAGTCTTTGTAGTACTGCTCACATCTATGTGTACAATCTCTAATTTTTCTGTAGTAGTAAACTACTTGTAGGGAAAAGAAGTTATGATATTCTTTGTTGGCATTAAGTTAGTATTGCCAATGGTGACTACACTTATCCATATCAATATAGCTACCAAGCTCAACATTTAGTTTCCTACACTCACTGAGCATTCTAGTGTTAGCCAAGCTTCAAAGAGTTTAACAGATTATACCGAGTAGAACAATGACTACGAAATGAATTCAGGCAATGTGTAGACTAGCAGTATCTACCGAGCAGTAACTTTGTGCCATGGAAATTTAGTGTAAACTGAGCATTGGAAGAAGTAGTCTTTACCAAGTGAAGCAAGGTAAACTAAGTATGTAGTATCTACCAAGTCACCAGTGGTCACCGAGTTCAAAACTACTTCAAGTGATTAGTATGGACCAAGCTTTCACTTCTACTAAGTGCATGCAGATTTCATGTAATGTAGTGGATGTCAAGTATCAGAAGGTCACCAAGTCAGTTTAGTGAAACTAAGTTATTTACTATTGGGTTGACTTTGTAATGTGTTGTTCACTTGTACCTTGCAGTTTTGTAAATTGGAAAGGTATATATGTAAGATGTATTGTAAGACATCATTTTATTGACAATATGTAATTTTGAGAAGTGCATGAGAATACTTATCAGCAATAGTTTAAGGAATGTAGCAAGGTCAATACAAAAGCAAAAAAATCATATCTATCACATTAGGTGATCAGTGCATAAAGCATCTTATTAGAAATTAGTTGTAAGTAGATCAACTACTTCATCCTAATAGTGAATCAATTTCTAAATCCTTTAACTAGGGATCCCTACTATTTATAAGGTAGATGAAAAAAGTAGCCAAACTATCTTGCTTCAATCATTCCTTCTTCTATGTTGGTTGATATGCTCGAGCCTAAAATTTTACTGGCTAGAATATATAGACTTAATAGTCTTTTGTATAAATCTCTTAACTGAGTGCATACTTCATTGTATTTTTATAAATCATCTAACAAGGTGGACCTAGTAGTACTTTGTGCTCCTAATAGGTAAAATCACCAGAAGTGGTCAATGTAAGCCTTAACAAGCCAACTTTGCACTTCAGTAGTGAAGTTTTGTGGATATCATCCCCAACCCAATTTTACTTTCTATTTAGAAGGTTTCTAGGTCACCAAAATATTGTGCTCTTTGTGTGATGAATGTGTTATCTCTTTCAATACTAATGTGTGTAGTAGTATAGATGGATTTATGATGAAAATTTTTGAAGTTACTGATTCACCCCTCCCCTCTCAATAACTTATCATATCTTGAATATTTCCAACAATTGGTATTAGAGAGTTGTGGTTCTCAAGATAAAATTTAATAGCTTGAAAAAATATCTAAGGACAAATGGAGATATTTAGACTTGATAAGGCAATTGAAAATGAAAAAGTAGATCGAAAGAAGGTCATAGCTCAACTCAAGGAAGCAAAGGACCATCTTTCCCAATCCCTAAAAAGAAGGAAGGAACTTGCAAGACAAATGGATGGCCATTAGTATGCTGAAGAAAATATTGAAGACCTTTTCCCATTAAGTAGTTTAGATGAAGGTAATGAGGCAATCAAAGAACTCCTAGCAAAGAATGGCTCTCTACAAGAAGTAAGGAAAATCAAAAGAGAACAAGAAATTCAATCAATTAGGCTATGTGAGATTTTGTAACAAAGGAATAAGGAAAATGAAGACTTGGAGGCAAGAAACAATGAAGAACAAAATCAATCCAATTAGCATGAAAACTTCATTGATAAAATCATTGAAGCAAATGAAGAAATAATGAGGGAATAATGAAAACCTCGTTGATCAAATCACTGAAGAAAATGAAGATTTAATGAGGGAATAATGAGAGAATTGAGATCTAAAAAAAAAGTCATTGAAAATTTTAAGAATGACCTAATTGTTGAAAAAAAATCAATGAGAGAATGTTAAAATCACAAGAAGACATGAATCAATTGAATCAAAAAAATGAGCAGAATCTTCATAGGCAAAAAGGTAAAGTAAGACTTGGCTACAATCAAGAACAAGGTGAATCTTCCAAGAAAGGTAGAAAAGGAATAAAAAACCCTCATGCAATCATTATTGGAAAACTGTCATACATCAAACAAATTCTAGAGCAATGGAAAAGAAAAATTCAATGGAAAGTGCGACAGCTACAATCAACATGGTCTCAAAGCCAATGAATGCAAGGAGAGACCAAAATTTGAAGGTAAACATCACAAATGCAAAAAGCATGGTCACAAGGCATCTCAATGTAGATCCAAATTATTCAATCCAGCTAAACAATTTGTAAAGGAAATATTTGTATGGGACTACAATACCTGGTGCAGATGTCATTATTGTGGAGAATATGGACACACTAGCATAAATTGTGCAAGGCATCACCTAAGAAAGAAGGATACTACTATAAAGTGTTACATATGCACTAAACTCTATCATATAGCTAAAAATTGCATAAATATAAGAAAAATTGAAGATGAAAAGAAAGCAAGGGTTGACAAATAAGGAAACAAATGAGGTAGCAATGGATTCCTAAATCTATAGATGATACAAGCTCAAATCATGGTAGTGAAGTCACTTGAGAAGTGGGTGACTCCATCCTCTCAAACTAAACTTCTAAGAATGTGTTGGAGCTATCCTCAACAAGAAAATCCTAAGTAGTTCAAAAAATATGAGGAATACAAATGATCCAATCAGTATTTCAGATATACAAGGATCACAAAAAGTTTATCTTTCACCGAGTTGCATTAGACTCTGCTGAGGAAAGTTGGTAGAAGACCTTATCGAGCAAGGTTAAGAGAAAAGAAAATTTGGTTTGTTCATCAAATTGATACTCTTGCCAAGTTAGGTTAGTAGATGAGAGTCTGTTACTCACTATGTCATAATGGCACTAAGCATTTATGAAATTTTCTCAACAAAAGGGGTAACTTCAACTTCATTTTTCACTGCATTCTTAGCATTCAAAGAGTAGAGAAATTTGAAAGAGCATTGTAGTGTTTTCAAGAAATTTAGCAATGAGATTCTCATGAATTTTATCATCTACCAAGTAGTAATGGCATCTACTAGTGGAAGCAGCACTAAACCAAAGAAGGGTTCAAAAATGTTAGTTAAGAGCATTGAATTGAAAGCACCAAATGTTAAAATCATTTTGATCATTGTTGAATCACTTGATCATTAATGTGCTCAGTCGCAAATCATGCCAAAGGTACTCCTAATTAACAACATAAGAACTAATTTTAAATGTATTGTTCAAGAATTAGGGACATTAGAAATGGATAATGGCCTAGCTGAAATGTGTGTTGACGAAGTTTTGAAACCTGAGCATAAACATTTGGAAGCTAAAGGATTAACTTATATCCCTCACATGCCTTCAAATTTACAAGTAAAATGGATAAGCTATATATTGAGTTAGTTCCATAGTGGTGAATTATGGTTGGAGCAACCCATTCTAATTACAAAGAAGATGATACATAAGGTTATGGGTTTGCCAATACTAAGAAAAGCTAAGTCAACCAAAACCCTAGGTTGAGAGGAACTACAAAAGAGAACCCCAGCCAAGTGGGAGGGTAGAGATTTGAAAATAAACAATGTCATTGACATAGACCTTAGGTTTCACAATCACATTATTACACATAAGATCTACAACTTGAGTTAGTTAAACAACATTCCTTGTGAGGCAGTTAACCTAGCATACAACGTTATAAAAAAGAATCTTGAATTTGATCTGTTAGATGTGTTACTAAAGCAATTGAAAAAAATATTGAAAGTGTGAAGAATTCCAAGAATAATTCCTTCAAGTTTAGTTCATTTCTTGTTTTTTTATTCTTTTATGTTCAAAAATTCTTTCAATCTAAGGGCATAGTCATATGGAGGAAAGACACCCCTATTCTTTATCAAATAAACAAATTTATTGAAGAAATGGGTGAAAACTTTGAAAGGATTTTGGATAACTATTTTGAGGCATTAAAGAGAAAATGAACAAAAAATTTCGTATCCCATCCAAGCTTGTAGAAGACTACAAGGATGATATATGTTTCATGGTGGATTATGATAGAGTATACATTCAAGTAATCATACCAAGAGTGGCATGTGTAAAATCATTTCCTTGTGAAAGTAACATTGATGAAGCTAGAGATATCATTGAGGCATTAGTAAATGAGCCAACAAATCCTAATCTTCCTCCATTTGGCACATATGAGGAAGCCAAGAAGAGGATAGAGCTTAGTATCAAGATTCCTCAAGCTCTCAGTAGAGGCAAGAAGATAATTTCCAAACTAAAGATAGCTAAAGGTCCTCTAATGCTTATTAAGAGTAAGGGTGAGGATGAAGAGGAGGAATATGAAGAAGACGAAGAAGAAGAATTAGAGAAAGAGGAACCAGCAAGGAAGAAAGGTAGAGTGACTATCACCAAACCTTAGAAGAAACCAACTGCAGTTTTCTCCAAGAGAGGTAGGAAAGGTAAAACTGAACCTGTATTCATTCGCTCTCCACCTACATTTGAGGAAAGGATGAAATAGCTAAGAGTTGGAGCAAGAATTTGTAACTTCAAAGTTCTCAAATATGAGACTCAAACTCCAGCTGAGCAAAAGGAGATTGAGGACTTAGTCATGGAGAAGATGGGTATTCAAAAATACTCCCTTGCACAAATTCAACCTCAAATCCATGGAGATCATTTTGCAAAAATCAAAGTCAGATGGGAGAACATGGTGCAAATTGTAAAAGACATATTTGAAAAAAGACATATTTGAACAATAGTTGAGATAGTTAGTACCAAATTTGACTAATGTAGAAGTGAAGAAAGTAATAAAAGAACATGAAGAAAGAATTATTCTAAAGATTAACACATGTTTCATATTAATGAATAACATAGAATCAGTGGTTAAACATGCCTCAGACATTTGGAGAGATGTATATCATCTCATCAAGCCATCAGATGAAACTATCATAATTAAAGATGATGATAGTGATGATGATGATGATGACAACACTCCTTCCATCTCAGTTACTGTAGGAGAATTGCATTCTCTAATGGAGGAGAAGGAAGAAGAGAAGAAGGAAGAAGAAGGAAAGGAGGATAAAGCAAAAGACAAAGAAAAGGATGAAGATGATCTGGTTAGAATTGCAGCGAAAGAAATTGCATCTCTTCATCATACTCTACCACATACTATCACATCTATGGAGATAGCTTCTAATAGTGAGATTATGAGCACAATAGCAACATCAATTGCTCAATCTTCACCAGCCACCTCCCAGCTCCAAGTGTCTATAATGGAAGTATCAAGCACTTCATCTACTGAGTTGACTGTTACTTCTTCAGCTACTGAGTTAGCTCCCTCTGCTCCTGCATCTTCAGTAAGTGCATCAGTAAGTTCTACAATTTTGTCTTCATCAATTCCAGTAAGCTCTATGGTTTTGTTTTCATCAACATTATATGCATCTACTTCGATTCTAGTTAGTTCAGACACTTCTATGGGTATTCTACCAAGTGTGGCACTAATTTTGGGAAGTGTTTCAATTTTTTATTTGGTTAGTACTCCTATTGGCATTCAATCCTTAAGCCCTACTCCATTTTTTACTACTAGCCCTTCTATCTCTACTATTGTGTCTATTCCAAAGGTCAAACTAGTAATCATTCAAGTAAAACAAAGGCAACCATTAAAATGTCTAATCACTGGAAAAGAAATTGAAGAAGACATTGACTTAGACGTAGAGATAATAATACATAAGATTGACTATGAGACTACTAGTATTGAAGAAATGAGGTTAGCTAGTCAACTCATAGAAAAAAAAGCTACACAGAAGCAATTAAGGTTTGAAAGGGATAAGGAGTATAGAATATTTGAAAATGCCAAAAATATAATTATAGATGCTATAGGTGTTGAAGTGGATTCCACTCAACATATTTTGATTCAGTTAGAAGAGGCTATACAAAAATATAATGAGGACTCCTCTAGACAAGAGAAAATAATTGAAAAGGCTTGAAAGAAGTTTGATAACAAGGTGCTAGGGCATATTGCTCAGTAGATTGCAACCAAACAAGTGGAGTTGTCCACATTTTTGGGTAATTTTGAAAATTCTTTTAATAATGCCACGTCACTTTTTGCTAGACTTTATGATGTCTCTAGTTTTACGAATGGAATAAAGGAGAAGCTAAATAAGATTAACGTTGATATGAAATCAAGTGCATCAAAATTGCAAACCAATCCCTCTTCTAGCTCCTTTCATCACACCAAGGTGAAATATCTGGTAGACATGTAGGCAAAACTTCTAAGTGAAGAAGCAAGAATAAGAGAAACTTGATTGATATTCAGAACATGGTTTTTCCAATAATGGATACAATGCAGAAACATATTTCTTATTGCAAGACATTGGTCTAGGATCATAATTTCTCAATGGTTGATCACATGATCAAATTATTAGCAAAAGTTTAGATTGCTCTCTCCACCTGCCAAATGTTTCAAGAGAATTGGGATAACTAAATCACCCTCATGCTCAAGGTACATCAATAATTTCTATCTCATTTTGGTGTAACTATATAGATAGTATATGTAGCCCTTTGTCATTATTGTTAAAAAGGGGGAGTGATATGTAATATCAGTATAAGTTAAAGTGTGAGATAGTACTAAATAGAGTCAACATGTATATATCTTTATATATAATCCATGTGTCATCAAGGAGATATATGTCAAAAATGTATATGCAGCACCTTTACAAAGATCAATTTTGAAAAATCAAAATTTAGTGAGTCAGATTGTGTACATATGTTTTGGCTTTTAAGTGTTTTTTCAAAGGGGGAGATTGTTGGCATTAAGTTAGTATTGCCACTAGTGAACACACTTATCCATATTAGTATAGCTACCAAGCTCAACACTTAGTTTCCTACATTTACTGAGCATTCTAGTGTTAACTAAGCTTCAAAGAGTTCAGTAGTTTACACTGAGTAGAACAGTGGCTACTAAGTGAATTTAGGCAATGTGTAGACCAATAGTGTCTACCAAACTTCATAGTATCTATCGAGTAGTAAGTATGTGCCATGGAAATTTAGTGTAAACTGAGCATTGGAAGAAGTAGTGTTTACCGAGTGAAGCAAGTTAAACTCATTATGCAATATCTACCGAGTGACACTACATCTACCGAGTCACCAGTGGTCAATGAGTTTAGAACTACTTTGAGTGATTAGTATGGACCAAGCCTTCACTTCTATTGAGTGCATGACAATGTTGTGTAATGTAGTGGATGTTGAGTATTACAAGGTCACCGAGTCAATTTAGTGAACCCAAGTTATTTACTATTGGGCCAAATTTGTAATGTGTTTTTCACTTGTATTTTGGCTAACCTTGTAGTTTTGTAAATTGGAAAGGTATACATGTAAGATGTATTGTAAGACATCATTGTATTGAAGTATCATTATATATTTTTGAGAAGTGCATGCGAAGAACTATTAGCAATAGTTTAAGGAATGCAATAGGGTCAATACAGAAGAAAAAAATTCATATCTATCACATAAGGTGATCAATGCATAAAGGATCTTATCAGCAATCAGTTGCAAGTAGACCCACTACTTCATCCTAATAGGTGAATCAATTTCTAAATCCTTTAACAAAGTGGACTTAACTATCATTTGTATAAATCTCTTAATCGAGTGCACACTTCATTGTACATTTTTAAATCCTCTAACAAGGTGCACCTAGTAGTTCTTTTGCTCCTAGTAGGGTAGATCACTAGAAGTGGTCAATGTAAGCTTTAATAGGCCAACTTTGTGCTGTATTAGTGAATTTTTGTGGGTATTGTTGTCACAAAAGTTTGCACCCAAGTCCAAATTTTTTACCTAAGGATAATCTTATGAAACATGGAAACAACCTCCAAGCTGTGGGACTTGAACTGTAAGGTTGAGTCTCTAGTGAAGGTCAGCTTCCTTTACTATTAGGGTGCACCTAACTACTCTTGGAGAGGAAAAGGGAGAAGGAATACATAGAAGAAAATCTACCTATTCTAACCTAAGGGGTGATGCACCAAAATAGAGTGTTCAAACCAATCTCTACCCATACATGCACTATCAAACCATCATGACACCAAGAGATATACACATTCAGACTTGCTTTAATCTAACAATCGCATGTAGATCAGAAAACCCAAATGAATGACACAAGGAAAGAGAGGATTCACTTATATACCATTCATAGGCCAAAAGAGATACAATCATGCAACATTGCAGATCTTCTACAATAGACCAATGAGAGGCAAATAGTTCTTGCACTTTGCATTAATGGCTAAAGGAGATAAGGCAGAATTTCATACAGTTTAGAGCGAAAGGGAATTTACACTAAAGTTGTAGAGCAATATCAGAGAAGTCAGAGAAGAGTCAACCGGTACAAAATGTACAAAAATTGCCTTTATAGTTCAGGCATAATTGAGATATTTTCTCACTAAAGTTACTCCACAACAACTGCCATTAAGTCTTACAGAGAATAATCATGCAGATCTAGGGAAAATCCAACCTTGGCGCAGACCTAAGTACAATGAGATCTGATATTCTATTAAAATATGGCCTTGAGAAGATAGAAACGACAACATTAAACTATTCTGACAAAGTAGATGGATAGGATCAGAGGTGGTGGAGTGTTCTCCTTCATTCAATGAGTTCAACATTCACCCAAGAGTGGTTGGCATTGATCATAGGGATCAAATCATGCAAGAAAATTTGACTCCCTTCATTTTTTGCTCATGAATCAATAAGGTCAACAAGTCAACTAAACCCTACAAATAGAATAGACCATATGGGGTAATGATTTAATTTTTTTTTGCCACTCCATAAAGTATCCACGTAGTTGACCATATCTTTTCGACTAACTGCACCACCTCTTACCTTAACCAAGACTGTGATGTAACTGTAGACTCCTAAATCCTTTAGAAAATAAAGTATTTTTATTTTCTAAATTTTTTTTGATGACATCATCATTTATTAATTAATTAATTATTTTATTTATTTATTTATTTTTATTCTATTAAATCCCGTTATCTTAATTAAAAATATTTAATTAAAGAATCCATCCCAAAAATCTTTAAATCTTATTTAAATATTATTTACTTATTTATTAATTATTTAATTAATAAATTGACCAAAAAAACCAAAATAAATATATATAAAAATTTTTGCCCAAAACTTGGCCAATTTCCTTAAGACCGCTAACCTCTTCGAAAATCTTCTAATCCTTCTTTAATTTTGATTAAAGGCTAATCCCATCATTTCCTACACCTAATCCCAACTCAAAATATTTAATTAAGATTAAATATTAATCCTCACGTTTATTAAAAAAGTTTTAATAAATATCTCCTCAACCCAAACCCTTGAAATAAATAAAACTTTATTTATTTTCTAAAAATCTAATTTATCCTCATCCTAAGAAGTTTTAGGCTCTTCTAGAAAGTCTTCATCCTCATCCTAGGAAGTTCTAGACTATTCTAGAAAGTCTTTATCCTCATCCAAAGTCTAGACTCTTCTAGAAGATGTCTTTAAACCTAATCCTAATCCCCTCCTAACCTTGTCACATTTCCTAAACATGGGTTAAGACTTACTAACCCAAGCCAAAGTTAACAAATATCTCCTCCTTCACCCACCCTCATTAAATACCATCCACTTGCCTATCCCTAAGCTAATCCTAAACCATCCTAATCCATCCTCTAATCATTTGCACAATCCTAAGCAAGCTTAAAACCTTCCTAATCAAGCCCAAGTCAAAATTCCTTTCATCTCGCTCAAAATATCCTAACCATAAAACTTTATGAATCCCACTAGGCCATAAATGACTCTTCCAAGCCCTTTCATTGCTCTTACAAGCCATTATGAGGGTCTTTATGAAGATTTTATCCCTTGAGCCTCCTTTTTTGACTCATCCTTCCCCTTTCCTCCATCCTCTCACCCTGTGACATGTGTCACTCCCTGATTGGTTGTAAGGAAGCACAATCCATGTGCTCTCCTCTCATGCAATCTGAGCCTTCCATAAGTTTTTTCCCATCTTTGCATCCTAGCCCTTGATCCCTCAAGCCCTTTGCCTATTTAAGGAATCCTCTCCCAAGCCATTTTAACATAATCCATGAAGTAAAGTCATAATTCCATTTTAAGAAGCCATTTTACATCAAAACCATACACTTACACCCAAAATTCAACTCCATTTGAAGCTCTTTTTGAAGCATAAGCTTGAGCATACATCCTATCTATTTAGACAAAGCCACTCAACAAGAGAGCTTCTCATTGAAAGAGCCCATTAATGGCTCATATTATCAATTGAAAGCTCATCTTAGTCTATCTTGAAGTTTATGAATTTTGTTTAGTTTGTAGAAGCTTTATTTAAATTTAGTTTCTATTAGCATACTAACATTGCTCATATACATTTTGGCACACCTGGTGGAACCCCGCATAGGTCATCTTCATTAGCTTTTTTAGTCAAGTTTTGTATGTCATTTGCTAATTTTGGCTAATTTTGCTTGTTTTTGTGATTGTTAGGATTGTATAAATTGGTTTTGTAGGTCCACATGAGTATGAAGAAGACAAAGGAACTCATAGTCTATCTCATAGTGTTTGCAGATTTTTCAAGCTTATAGGTTGAAAAAGCACTTGGAATTCCTTTTCCTCTTCTTGTCTATATTCTTCTTATTCCATCTACTTCTTCTTCTTCTTCTTGTGGGAGATCTTGTCCATTTTTTTTTTAAGGAAGGAAAATCATACACTTCTTTTTAGTGCTTAAAATGAACCCCCAAATCATACTTAAATCCATTAAAAACTAAAAATTTGCAAAAAAAAAAAAAAAAAAATCTTTTAACAAGTGAAACTAAACCAATCCAATCATTTGCATCCTTGCAACATCAAGATTTTAGATGCATTCATGCAAAGTTAGGAACACTTCATTTTTGAGAATTTAAAAAGAACTTCAAGTTTCCATTTCAAAAGGTTCAAAATAAACACTAAGTGCACACTAAAATCTAGATCAAACTCAAAGCATCAATCAAGGATAAAATGAACCTCATTTGCAAATATTTTAAAGTTCTTTTAAAATTCTCATGAAAAATAAGAGTCGTAAATGGTTGCCCAAATTGTCCTAAAATCTTTTTTATTTGTTCCAAACAAATGTTTTGTTGCAAAATCTTGAATGTTTCTTAGGTTTTTCATGCATCAAAACAATCTAGGAATATCATTTTTGAACTTAAAACATGCAAACTAGAACACAAAATCTTGAATGAAAACCAAAGTCCAAAGAAGTCATTTTTAATTTTGAGTCAAAAAATATCTTGAATGATCTAAGGTTAAAACAAATCACTTCAAAGTTCTTAAAACAGCACACAAAATCTCAATCTTGAATGCTCAAAGGAAAAAACTTGAATATTTAATCACTTGTCTTTGAATGCATGTTGCTAAATCACTCTTCAGTGCCATGGATTAAAATCAAGTTTTTTTTTTTTTATGAATACATGATTAAAACAAAAAATCCAATCTTGAATGCAAAAGGTCAATTAATCATTACAATATCTCACACTTCATCTTTTGGGGCATAAAAAGAATCTACATTTTATAAACTTTCTAAGTTATAAAAAAAAAAAAAAAAAAAACTTTGAATGAATTTGTTCTTGGACTCACCCTCTTTAATCACCCATCATTCTAACCATTGGTTTCAATATCAGTGCCATATATGGGGATGGCTCTATCTAAGAAGGTGTTAAGTGCTCCACAAAAATCAAACTCCACTCACTTGAGTTTTTATTGGTTTTTGTAAGTTAGAACATTTCTTGAACGAACATTAGTCTCGCTAACACTTCATTTGGGCATAAAAATTGAACAAATCTTGATGTGGAGGGCCTTCGGGCACATGCTTGAAATCAAGCTTTACACACATCTTTATTTTGGGCTTAAAACAAACTCACACTCAATCTTGAATGTCTTAAAGAAAAATCAATCGATACTTGACATGGAGGGCCTCTGGGCAGGAGAGTTTACTTTTGTTGACCCTAAATCTTCTTGGTGTATTCATTCTTTGATCAATTTTACTTTTGTTAATGCTTCAAGTTAGAATTGAACATTTGCATCCTAAACATGTGTATTTGCAAGGTCTAGATCAGAAAAGCTTAAGTGTTAGTTGGAAAAGAATTTTTTCTTTTAGCCCAATATCATCCAACTCTTCTCTCCCCTTGTCATCTTTTGAGGCCATCTTGGGTGCATAAGATTAGGGTAAAAAATCTTGTTTAAATTTTAGGAGGCCTACTTGGGGATTTCATCACCCCTTGGGATGACCTCAACTATAGCATTCTAACAGAGTATAAAAATCGGGAGGTGAATCCAAAGACACCTCTCTTGGGATCAAGATTTTGTCACTCGGGCTAAGCCTCAAGGAACTTTATACCCTTGAGAAGTGAAAGAGGAGAAGTGGGTTACCGTTCCTCTCGGCCGTGTGACATCTTTTTGTTTTCATCTATGGATTTGTGCCTCATGTACTTTGGGTATATCAAGGACTCCCTAGCTAAACCAACTGTCAGCCTTGCAAGCAACCATCTAGGGTGTTAATGTGTTTGAAGTGACTGATCAAAAAATTTGTAAAACATACACACTCCTTGGCACAAGTATCACATTCTGAGAATCAAAAACTTCTATCTGGTTGTTCCTATCCATTGCTTGATTTTTTACTTGTTGAATGAATGTTTTCCAAACTTGGTCAATCCTAGCTTAGGGCATACTTAGCGTAGTCACTGGCTATTCTAGAAGTTGAACGAGTTGAAGCAAAACAACCAAAATCTCTCTAAGCCAAGAAGATTTAGGAATTTATGTCAGAACAACCCAAACCCAAACAAAAGTTTCAGAAAGCCAAACTTAAGCCATCTTAGGCATACCAAGAAATTGCAACTAAGAAAAAGGAAGTAACACCAAGCCCTCAAATTGCCAAACTCCACAAAGCAGAAGACAAAGTGGCCAACAAAACCTGTCAGGATGCCTGGTTAGATTGCACTATCATATTTAGCAAGCATCCAGGAGTTAACCCTACTTATGTCTTACCAACTAGGCATGATTTCTATGATTAGGCCCCCTTGTTTTTCCACATCTTCTTGCATAGGTTCCACTTTATAGTCATCTTTTTAGGTAAGCCATCCATCCTTAGTCATCCCATTAAGGATTTTAGCTCATCCATCTCATTTAGATCTTTGCCTTAGAACCAAACCAATCCCCTCAAACCTAGCTAGCATCCCAAAAGCCAAAGATGAGCTATCATTACCCTTTGAGAAAGGTAGGCCCATGATGTCACATTGTGCCATGCTTCGCAAGGGCAAATACCAGCATGTTTAATCTCCATGCATCTTTTTATTGTGGGAATGTTCCAGCCATTGATCCTTAAAGATCTAATGATGGAAGTTACAACTAGGAACATGTGAAATTGTGGGAAAGGTGTCACCATAGTGCTTGCTCGCATTGTCAAGAAGTCTGACAAAACAAACAATGTAGGAAAGTTGGCACCAATAGAATCGCCAACTCAGCCAGTAGCTCTGCCTTTTGTGGCCCACAAGAACAACAAGGACCCACCAATCCATCTGTCAAAAAGGGGCTTCCTCACATTATGTAAAGGTAGTGCATTTTCAAAATGCGAGAAAGTGCCCACCATAGATCTGTGCAAGATCTGATGACGCAGAAAGTCGCAAGGAAGCAGAAACAAATTAGGAAATAAAGAAATCCTATAAGGTTTTATCATTTTTTAAAAAAATATTTCCCAGGCATTAAAATAATACTTAAGCATGGAAGATGACCATTGGATGAGCTCAAATGTTTGAATTCAAATTTTGGCCAAGCAAAAATAGGTAACATTTCTAGCAACTCAGAGGGGATGCAAGCCAGTTATGCATATGACCAGTGGCTGTATGCATCCATTAGACCATAGAGTCATAAAACTGTGGATTAGTGCATGGTGAAACCTTAACCCTACCTCTATGGTAGAAAAACACCAAAAACTCTATCTCTCCAACTCTGCAACCTCAAAAAAACACATGTGCTCGTGCACTTCTTGGAAAGCAGGAAACCAATAGAAAGAAAGCTACTCTAATATTTATAAGAACTTCAAGCCCTATCAGAAACATGGTTTGAGATAGATCCCATTGACTGGGATAGGAAAAATTTCACCATCGGGCCTACTTAATTGAAAAGAATTAGCTTGCTTGCAACTAACAATCACATAGGGGCCACTCCATAGTGCATCAAATTTTGAGTGTCTTCCTGGTTTTTCCCTATCTATATCCCATTTTAGAACCAAATCACCCTCTCCAAAGATTCTGACTCTATCCTTCTTGTCAAAGCTCCCTTTTACCTACTGCTGATGTATTTTTAGGGTTTGCATGGCCTGACTCCTTTTCTCTTCCAGCTCCATCAGCTCTGCCATTCTCAATGTCGTGACATTATCTTCAATTAGCTCCAGCTGATAAGCTTGCTCTAGGGATGAGAATTCTAATTAAATTGAAAGCCTTGCTTCTTTGCCATATACTAACATAAATGGTGAATTTCCTATTGGCCTCTTGGGTGTTATTCTGTTAGCCCACAGTGCAGTCCTCAACTTTTGATGCCAACACATCTGGTTATCCTCTATAGTTCTTTCCATAATCCTAATCAAGTTTTTGTTGGATAACTCAGCCAAACCATTGCCTTGAGGATAGTAGTTTGAGGATGTGTTCAAGTAGATATTATGGTCAACTACCCATGCACAAATTTGAGCTCCTACAAAATATTTTTCATTATCTAAAATAATGGTTGAAGGGGCACCAAACCTAGTCACAATTCTATCAAGGAACTCAACAACTAAAGCTTCTATGGCATCCTTCAATGAAATTGTCTTTGTCCATCTGGTAAAGTAATTTGCAGCAGCTAAAATTGATTTGTGACCAGAACTAGAAGGAGGATTGATAGGGCCTATGAAATCCAATCCCCATTGAGAAAAAGGCTAGTCCAACTAAATGGGATGAAGAGGAAGAGCTGCAAGCTTCTGCTTACCAAAAAAGAAAGCACATTTTTCAAATTTCCTCACATACCTATGATAATCATGGAATAGGGATGGCCCATAGTAACCAGCCCTCATGACCTTCATTGTAGTTGTCCTTGCTAAGAAGTGACCATCATCAGGACCATCATGAAGTTCTCTTATCATTCTTTGAACTTGGTCTATGTCAATGCATCTTAATAGGGCTCCATTAAAATCTCTCCTAAAAAGGATACCATCAACTATGACATAAGGTATTGACTATAATCTATATTGTCTCCTTTTAGTTCTATCTAACCCTTCAGGATATCCATTGCCTAATAAGAAATTCTTCATATCATCCATCCAATTCCTTGGGTCATCATTTCTTGCTTCTTGTTGCTCTGTTAGTATCATAGAAACTTCCTCATCTAATTTTTGAGATGATATCATCTATTTACACAACCCCTTTCCTCTTACTAGCTTGGTGATTTGGATGTCAACATCATGTTCTATTACTTTAGTAATCTAGCCAGCTCTCTTCTCACTAATATCTTTGCTCAAAAGGAAATCCTTCACACTGGCATGGGGTACTAACAAATGAATTTTATTATGAGATAGGAGGTTTCTAAATTTCTTTAAAGCTCTAATGACTGCAAGGGCTTGCTTTTCTACATAGCTATATTTTTATTCATACTCTTTAAGCACTTCACTAAAGAAAGCTATTGGCTGCTCTTCATCTTTATCATTTTTTTGAGTCACGACAACCGAAATTCTTGACTCACCACCTAAGGTATAAAAGATGAAATCCTTTTCAAAATTTGGATTAATGAGAGTAGGGGCTGAGGTTATGGCTACCTTGATCTCTTCAAAAATTTCCTTCCCTTCCTTGGTCCATCCAAAGGCCAATTTTTTCTTAAGCATAGTCGGGGTTTTACCATGGTAGCAAGATTAGGGATAAATCTTGTCACAAAATTTATCCTACCAAGGAAACTTTGCAACCCTTTCTTATGTTTAGAAAGAGGGAAAAAAAGTATTTCTTTTGTTCTTTTTGGATCAATGGTTATACCATCCTCAGATACAATGTGTCCTAATAATTTTCCTTGATTGGTAGCAAAGACGCACTTGCTTGGGTTAAGGGATACCCCAAACTCCCTACACCTTGAGAAAACCTATCTCAAATGATCAAAATGATCTTCTACATTCTTTGAATACAGTTTGATATCATCAAGGTAAACTAATACAAAATTTTCAATCATGTTTTTTAAGGCCATCTCCATTGCCTTCTAAAATGTAGCACCTACATTGGTTAGCCCAAATGGCATCTTACAATAAGCATAGGTACCCCATTTGGTGGTAAATTCAGTCTTGTACCTATCAAACTCTTTGACCAACACTTGATTGTAGACAGAAAATCCATCAAGAAATGAAAACCTCTTTGAACCACTGACCTTAGATAAAATCTGCTCCATGGAAGGGAGAGGGTGGTGATCTTTAAGGGAAGCTTGGTTAAGGTCCCTAAAGTCCACACAAAATATAATTTCTCCATTCTTCTTCCCAATAGGGACAAGGTTTGCTACCCATGATGAGTGCTTGATGGGGAAAATAATATTGGCCTCAATCAACTTGGATAGCTCTTTTTTGATTGAGGGTTCAATTTTGGGATTCATCGACCTCTATTTTTGTCTTACTAGTTTGACATTATCAATTAGAATTATGGTATGCTGAAACAACCTTGGGTCAAAACCCTTCAAATCATCATACGTCTAGGAAAATACATCATTAAATTCTTGACATAGATGAATAAAATGCTCTTGCTCAATCTCAGAACATACCTTCCCCATGTTTAAGGATTTTCCATTAGCAATTGTGATTGGGGTGTGATCCTCTTCATCAATAGTTAGGTTCATGACTCTGCCTCTCGCTTGGTCATCAGGGTTGAAAACACTCTCTAAGGTAATGAGACCCTTAGGCAATTTTTTGGAACTGAGATTAATGATTTGATCACCATACTAATCCTATAGTCTTGACTAGTTTCTATCTAAAAGTTCTACTTCATTCTACAAGAAGCTTACAATTTGTTCATCAGATTCAAACACTTGCTAATGGATGTTGTTGTTAGGGATGACATGCCTTACTACCATCTTGATTTTTTGCTTCTCCTTCTCCTCAAGATTCCGTTGCACATCATGAGATGGACCTAGTGCTGCAAGCCTATCAGCATGTCTATTTTATTTTCTAGGGATGCTTTGAATATTAAATGCATTGAAACCCTCAAGAAAATCCCATACCCTATGTTTATAATATTTGGGAAAACCATTCCTTGTGATATTCAAATTTCTCACTTGATTAACCACCAACTCACTATCTCCATACACGCTTAAGGCTTGAATTCCTTTTTCTGAGCAAGTAGGAGACCCTGAACCAAGGATTTATACTCGGCCACATTATTAGTGCAACTAAATTGGAGCCTAAAGGAGAAGTAGTACCTTACTTTTGTAGGAGAAATCAACATCATGCCAGCCCCTGATCCATTCTTATTCCTTGAGCCATCAAAGTACATACTCCATACCCTACTCAAATCTTCTTTAGTCTCCACAAGATTGGGAACTAGGGCATCCTTCTCTAGTATACAATATGTACTGAGGCCTATCTCAAGGGTTTCTGACATAGGATCAAATTGATATGCATTAGCCCATTCATCTAAGAGAAAACTAGGTATCTCAACTAGGGAAGTAGTAGGCTCATTCATTATATCATTTTCATCCATTTCTAAGATAGTGCAATTCATGTTGATGAGATTAGGGGTATAGGGTTCAGTATGATGGAGGGCTAGAGGCTCTACTCTAATAAAAGCTTTGGCCCCATATCTTGTTCTAAAAAACATATATGACCAATCAGAAGATATGTAACCACCAATTTGGGCAGTGAAGTCTCTTGACAGATAGATGGAAAAATGTGGCTTGACTTTAGTAACAGATATATCTTGAGTTACAATAAAACCAAGGCATGCATGTAGGGCCATTTCCACATTCCTAAGGATCCCTATAGTCTTGACAGTACTACCATCCAACTATACCACATCCCTAACAATGGGCTTATATTTCATTCCCAAAGCATCAGCAACACACCTAGGCATCACTGAACTACTAGCCCCTGAATCAATGATGCAATTGTGGAATAGTTTATCCCCTATAATTAAAGAAACATAAAATGGAGGGGGTCTAGCCTTTTTATTTGTTTCTTCCTCCCTTGATGGTTGTATTAGGCTTGTGGCACTTTCCATGCTGGGTGGCTGATCCTTTGGTTCAATACTTTCCAATTCTTGTTGCAACAACCTCTTTTGCATGGGTATAGTAGCAACAACATCCCACATGGAAATATTCACATTTTCCTTCTTCATTTGTTCTACCACATTGAACAGCATAGTAGGTGCTTTAGTAGGAGCCTTGGGAGCTACACTTGTAGGAGGTCGAGATGGGGCAACCTGAGGATCACTTACATCCTTTCTGCCATTATTCTTCCTTTGCTATTAAAAGGTATTTGATTGATCATTTACTACTTGCTCATGAGGTATTTTATTTGAAGTTGAGGCATGATTGCGAGGGGAAGGGGTAGCATCTTCAATAGCTCTTATTTTTCTCCTAGTGTCGTGAGCAGTGGAATCCTAGTTTACATTACAATGTTCCTCCACCTGATGATTCATAAAGGAGCAATCACCTTGTCCTTTCATATATGAGGTATCCTTAAATTGGTCCTACTTATATGATTGTTATGCTATAGGATCTTGGATGGTCAAGGCCAAAAAGGATTCAACCTTCTGACACATGCAATGAGCATAGGAGTAGTTACAGGAGGGACAAAAATCCTTATCTTGGGAAATTTTTTTTTGAGGAACTATGGCCTAAATTTGGTTTACATTTGAGGTTGAAGCATGGCTATTCTATCTATTCTGATCAAAAGAATTGTTCCCATGATTATTATTTGGAGGCCTGCCACTATTTAGAGTTTGATATTGCAATTGATGAGCCTGGCTACCATGAGCTTGCTATCTCTCTAAAGTCACCACCTTGTTACTCACTTTTTGCATCACAAAGAAGCTATCCTCCAGCTTCTTCTCTTGACCCTATAATATTTTATATATGTTCTCTACATTTAGCATCATAGATTGTACCATCCCCTTGATTTAATCTATTCCTTTTGAAGGTGTGGAAGCTTGAGGGACTAGAGCAATGGATCATGATGTGGAAGTTGTGGGGAGAGGAGCCATTGCTGGTTGGTGATTAGGAACATCAAGAAAGAAAGGCATAAGAGGCCTTGGAGCTAGCTTACTTCCTTGTATTAGGACATTTTCTGACTTTATTGCTATGTCATAAGCATTAGGCAAGGTATCTCCTCCCATAGTTTGGATTGTAGTGGCATGCCACTATTAAAGGCTCTGAGGTAATGCAAGAAGGCATTACTAGGGGTAGGTTTTACTAAAGTAGGTATTCTATCCCATGTCTTTTGAAATATATAGTTGAAATCAGTCATACATTCATGGGGTCTCTTTTTATAGTAGTCAATTATTCTAAAAGTGACAAATGATCACTTTTGTCCTCAAAGTGCTTACATAGTCCTACTCCTAATCCATCTAAGTCTGTTATAGAACCATGAGCCAAATCTCTATACCATTGTAGTGCTTTTCCATTCAAAGATGAGGCTAGAAGCCAAATTGTAACATCATGCTTTGTAATACCATGGATATTACAAACATTTGCAACTTCTTGAATGTGTTCTGAGGGAGAGATAGAAGTTTGACTAGTAAATTCTAGTATGCTTTTGAGTGTAGCTATTGGTATGTCATGTCTTTGGGCCAACAAAAGAGGACTACCACCATTAAAGGTGGAAAAATCATGAGCCCTAGGCTATGCCATATAGACAAGTGATCTATTGATATGTGTTGATGGAAATCGTGGTTGAGATCTAACAGTAGGAGTAGAGATAGACATTGCAGGTGTATTTGTTGCTATTGCACTCCTAACTAATGATAGAGATAATCTAGTATTCTTTCTTCTAAGATTTGAAAATGAAAGCTCTTGGTACTAAAATTTACCTTTAGAAGATGCCCTTGTTTCAGCTTTGGGCATGAGATACTGCAACTTTAGTCTAGAACCAGATGTATTTGAAGCTTAGAGTTGCCAAGTACTTCAAGAATGAGCCTCTTGAAGGCTTGAATACTGAAGCCAGTATTATCTCCTTGGTATTAATCTTGAAATCTTCCTTTTGACACTAGTAGACTTGAAATTTTCTAAATATGGTCCCACCAGGCATGCCAAAAAATGTTGTCACAAAAGTTTGTACCCGCGTCCAAAGTTTTTACTTAAGGACTACCTTGTGAAACATGGAAGCAACCTCCAATCTATGGGACTTGAATTGTGAGGTTGAGTCTCTAGATAAGGCTAGCTTCCTTTACTATTAGGGTGCACCTAACTACTCTTTGAGAGGAAAAGGGAGAAGGAATGCATAGAAGAAAATCTATCTATTCTAACCTAAGGGAGTGATGCACTAAAATAGAGTTTTCAAACCAATCTCTGCCCATACATACACTATTGAACCATCATGACACCAAAAAATATAAACATTCAGACTTTCTTTAATCTAAAAATTGCATGCAAATCAAAAAACCCAAATGAATGACACAAGGGAAGAGAGGATTCACTTATATACCATTCATAGGCCAAAAGAGATACAGTCATGCAAGATTGCATATCTTCTACAATAGACCAATGAGAGGCAAATAGTTCTTGCACTTTACATTAATGGCTAAAGGAGATAAGGGAGAATGTCATATAGTTCAAAGGCAAAGGGAATTTACACTAAAGTTGCAAAGCAATATCAGAGAAGTCAGAGAAGAGTTGACCAATACAAAATCTACAAAAATTGCATTTATAGTTTAGGTATAACTGAGATATTTTCTCACTAAAGTTACTCCACAACCACTGCCATTAAGTCTTACAGAGAATAATCATGCAGATCTAGGGCAAATCCAACCTTGGTGCAGACCTAAGTACAATGAAATCTGATATTCTATTGAAACAAGGCCCTAAGAAGAAAAACATAGTGCCATTAAACTATTCTAACAAGGTATATGGATAGGATCAAAGGTGGTGGAGTATTCTCCTTCATTCACTAAGTTCAACATTCATCTAGGAGTTGGTGGCATTGATCATAGGGATCAGATCGCATGAGAAAATTTGGCTCCCTTTTTTTTTGGCTCATGAATCAATAGCATTAGTAAGTCAACTAAACCCTACAACCAAAATACACCACATGGGCCAATGATTTTTATTTTTTTCCCACTCTGCAGAGTCTCCAGGTGGTTGACCATATCTTTTCAACTAACTATGCCACCTCTTAGCTTAACCATGGCTGTGATGTAACTACCAGCGCCAACTGCATTGCCTTAACTATCAATACCTTGGCTGGGCCTACAAGGACATGTGTCCTTCAGGTGCTTCCCTACAATGTTTAATTTCCAAGTATATTTATATTGTGGGAAAGTGTCTATCGTTTATCTCCACAAGATCAAGGATCACGAAAGATCCTTATAATACTGCACTTGCCCCTTCAAAAATTTTGGGCCCACGAAACACTCAGTACACACCTGGGCATCCAACTAACACCACCTTGGCATCACCTTGCAACATATGAAATAAGCCAAGCCCCACAAGGACATGCATCAACAAGGTGCTTTCCTGCATTCTTAAAATCCTTGCATCTTCATAATGTGGGGAAGCACCAGCCCTTGAACTATTTGAATTTGATGACGATAAAAAATCATACATGACCATATACCTAGTCAGTTGGACAGACCAACGAGATGCCTTCTTTGTACTCCAACTCACCTAACAATGTCCATGAAAGATGAGCTATCATTACCTTTTGAGAAAGGTGGGCCCATGACATCACACTGTGCCATGCGTTGCAAGAGCCCATACTCACATGTTTAATCTCCATGCATCTTTATATTGGGGGAATGTGCCAACCATTGAGCCTTGAAGATTTGAGGGTGTAAGGTACAACTTGGAAAATGTGACATCATGGGATAGGTGTCACCAAGGTGCTTGCTTGCATTGTTAGGAAGTCTGACAAAATAAACAATTCATGAAAACAAGCACCAATAGAATCGCCAACTCAACTAGTAGATCTCCCTTCTACGACCCACAAGAACAACAAGGACCCACTAATCCACATGTTGCAAAGGGGCTTCTCCACATTATGTAAAGGTAGTGCATTTTTAGAATGTGAGAAAGTGCCCATCGTAGATCTGTGCAAGATCTGAAAATGCAGATAGTCGTGGGGAAGCAGAAAGAAATTAGGAAATAAAGAAATACCATAAGGTTTTATCATTTATTTATTTTAATAGTTCTTGGGCACTAAAATAATACTTAAACACAAATTATGACCATTGGATGGGCTCAAATGTATGAATTCAAATTTTGGTGAGGCAAAAATAGGTAACAGGTATCATTGCCACCTGAGTTTTACTTTCTATTTGGACGGTTTCTTGATCACCAAAACATTGTGTTCTTTTGTGTCATGAATGTTTTATCTTTAAATACTAATGTATGTAGTAGTATAGATGGATTTATGATGAAAAGTTTTGAAGTTACTAATTCACCCCTCTGCTCTCAGTAACTTATCATATCTTGAATATTTCCAAAAATTCTTTGCCAAACTACTTTTACAAATTGTGTTAATAGGCTTTACAATCTTAAGTAAATCTCTAATAGAAAAAATACTATTGGCATTCATAATATTGTCAAATTTTAGATGAAAAAATCTCATATGTCATAACCAACTATCATCTACCTTAGCAACCAAACATGTCATTTCAATAGGGTTCAACTGAAATATATTACCTATAGATTTGGTTCCTATTCCAATTACCTTTCCATATTTGTCTCTAATCATGCATGTCTTTTCTATAAACTAAAAATGATAACCTTTTTCCACTAGTTGTCAAACACTCAAAATATTGTTCTTTAATCCATCAACAAAATATATATCCTTAGTGTTAGTTTTACCATCAAGAGTTATAGATCCAATACCTTTAACTTGACATATTGCATTGTTTCCAACTTTGACAATGCCTCCATGCTAACTTTTGAAGTCAAGAGACCTATTCATATAACTAGTCATATGATGTGAACAACCACTATCAAATATCCAATTGGATTTCTTTTCAACTTGTGACACCAAAGCTACTTTCTCTAGACTTTCTTTTTTAATTACCACAAATCTAATTTCATCATCATTAGCACTTATTTCTTGTTCATTAGAATCATTTTCTTCATTTTCACACAAACATTCTCTATTTCTTCTAAGTTTGTAATTTCCTTTATACTTTTTCTCTCTCTTAAGATATTTAGATGCATAATGACCATATTCATGAACATATTCATCGCAAGTCCAAAATGTAAATATTTTCTTACCATCTTTTTCACTTCTTACCAAAAAGGCTACTCCTCCAATATTCCTATCTTCTTTAGATCTATTTCTACTAGAAAAATATCCTCTAGCACTTGTGCTCCTTGATAAACTAGGTCAAATATTCAAGGTATATAAAGTTGTCTCTATTCTGGTCAATTCTTCAAATTGTCTAAGTTCATTCTCAACTACTTCAAGTCGTACAAGCAATATCTCCTTCATGAAATCTTTGATACAAGATATCAACAACTATATCATTTGAACTACTAACTTTAATGGTAGTGATAAAGTCTTCAATATCTTCAATAAACCTCATACTCTTCGTTGGTTCCTCCTTAAGATCTACTACCTATAGTAATTTCTAATGTTATACATTTATGTTCTTATAGATTTATCTTCCATCATCTTAACATCTTGAAAAGCAAAAACCCAACTTTTTCACCTCAACTTCTTAGAATATTCATAACCATTAAAAATATTTTCCAAAGTTCTCAAAATCAAATGTGAAGTAGCAAGTGATTTTACTTGATTGTATTCAATTTTAGGAAGTACAGTCAATAATGCTTCTCTAGCCCTCACATCACACATGAAAAGGTTTCTTTCATTCTCTATAGATTTTCCAAATCCTTTTTTAGCAATGATTGTCTTTGATTATTATTTCTAGGATCCAATATCCCAAACTCATACACAATAGATGTGTCTTCATCTCTTCTTTCTAGCTTTCATAATTGGTTCCATAGAACTTTGAACAATCTTTCCTAAACATGCTTGCCATGCATCTCCCAAAGTTGTTAAACTTTATCTTCAAGGACCTGATGCTCTAATACAAATTGTTAGAAATAATAGTCCACCATGATAACTAGTGGGGGGGGGAGTAAATAAGTTATCCAACAATTAAAAAATTTATCTTCCTTACACAAAATTAACCATTCAACCAAAGTAAACAACAACCATAATAAGATGCACATAGACAATTACACTTGATATCTAAGGAAACCCTTGATTAGAGGTAAAACCTTGGTGGGAATGATGCCCACAAGATGTTGTACTAATATAAATATTCCTTGTTAGAGGATGGACCCTACCAGGAGTCTATTACAATATTTAGTACATAGAGTCCATGTTAGGTGACTATGAATCCATATTAATAGATCCTAACCCTATTAGGAGTTGTAGTACAATGTATGAAAGAAGATCCCACTACCAAAACATGTAATTTCAACTAGAAGGAGCTCAGTACTCAAATATGTAATTTACTATTATGTTATTCTTTCCTTTGTTCTTTCAACTAAACCAAACATTATTAGACCTTTTAGACCAATTCATGAAGGTTGGATCCAAATATCAAACCTCAGATCACTCAGCGAAACCTTGACAGTGAAGTTTCCTTTACTTCTAGTCTACTCTGCTCAAGTTCTCATTCCACTCTCTCTGTTGCTTACAATTAATTATCCATGTCATCCACACATTTTCATGATAAATTATAATTTCCTTCCTTTATACCAATTCCATGAAAAAATTACTTGATTTGTCAGTTAGGCCTTCTCAATAAATCATTATAGAATCAGATTAAGAACACATTACACTTAGTGATAATATTAATCTTCTACCTTGCAACTTGAATAACTTTTTATAGACATAGTATTATGATGAAAAAACTTAGCCATGCCATCACCAACATGTCTTCTAAAGATCCTCAACCTTGATTCTAATAATAACAATTCTACTAAGAGATACAACAAGTTTACCAGAACATGGCTCTATAAACTAGATCTTAAAATAGAAATCACCAAAACTTACAAAACTTCTTCCACACTTTTCATTTTTTCATTTGACATTAATTGAATATATTATATACTTAGAAGTATCTCTCATAACCTCAAATAGTTAGAATACTCAACTAGTCGTCCATACCAACTTGATCTTTTAGTTCTTCTTTAGTCAGATAGCACAAAAACTACTATGTTGACATCAATGAAAAACTCAATCATGTATGTAACATATCATCATAGTAGTATATCTACAATAATCCCCCGTAGGAAAATCATTAGCATTAATTTCTCAACAATCTCCCTTTTTTTTATTGATGGACACATAGATGAAAAACATCTAGTTATAAGAATACCAACAAAAGACTATTTATCTTTCTTTTCAAATCCTCTTCATCAATCATTCTCCCCAACTATTTTCTTCTCCTAAACAAGTTGTACTTGTTCTTACCTACTTCTCCCTCATTATGTTCTTCCTCATGATCTTCTCATAATGTTTTGCATGCCTAACTTCTCCCCTATTGACATCAATTTCAAATGTTTCAACAACCATCTTCACTACATCAAACTCTGCAACAATTGATTCTTACTAGCTCAAGTGTCCAAAGAAATTGTTCAAAATCATCATCTAACAAGAGTCCTAGATGACTCTTTCCATCACATATACTCCCACATACAAGAAGCATCAATACTCAATCCAAAAAATAATACTTCTTTTTTATATTGGACTAATGCACTCTTGTGTCTTCTACTCTATTGTAGGAAGGGGCATAACCCCAAACATACCTCAAAAATGCTCAAAAGTCTCTTTGGGAAGAGGTTTAGTGAATATATCTACAATCTACTCTTTTGTACTCACATACTCCAATATTGTTTTCTTATTTTTAACTTTCTCTCACAACATGTGATACTTAATATAAATGTGCTTAGTCTTCAAATGCAACATTGGATTCATAGACATATTTACTATGCTTGTGTCATCACAATGTATGACAATAGGTTCATTGATTTCTATCCTTATATCCAGCATCTACTTCATCCAAACAACTTGATTGCAATTATTTTTTCTTGTAACATATTCTCCTTCTATTATACTTTGTGACATAAAATCCTACTCTTGCTCATCCAAGAAACCAATCTTCCTCCAAGAAAGAAGGCTCCACCATTGGTGCTCTTTCTATCATCCATACTTCCTACCCAATCAACATCAATCTAAGCACTTTGAGTGAAATCATTAGATCTATCATACCACAATCTAAACTCATATGTTCCTTTTGGATATCTAAATATCCTTTTTTTTGCTACATAATGTGCTTCTTTGGGATCAGCTTGGAATCTTGCAACAATTCCAATTGCATTTTCTATATTTAGCCTTGTGTGAGTCGGATATTGTAAACCTTTGATCATAGATCTATACTTCTTCTCAAAATTAGGTGTCTCCTCCTTTGTAGATAATTTGTGTCTAGTTACCATAGGTGTCCCAATAGGTTTACATGTTTCTAAAACAAACCTTTTCAGTAAATCCTTCAAGTACTTAGTTTGAGAAACAATGATTTCTTCTTTATTTTGTACAATCTACAATCCTAGAAAATATTTCATTTCTCCTATCACACTCATCTCAAATTCTTTCTTCATCTCTTCTACAAACTTCTCACTTTCCTCATCATTTCCTCCAAATATAATATCATCAACAAATATTACCAAAATAATTAAACAATCATCAATTTATTTCTAGTATAGATTACTATCTAACATACCTTTTCTATATCCAAGCTTTTTCATATTCTTGTCCAACCTCGCATACCAGGTTATCAATTCTCACTTCAAAGCCATATAATGCTTTCTTTAGTCTACATACTATATCCTTGTTATCTATCAAAGGAAAACCTTTAGGCTATTCAATGTATACTTCTTCTTCAAGTTCTCCATTTAGAAATGTTGACTTGACATCCATCTAATTTATTTTGAATTTCTTTTGTGGTGCATGGGTTAAGAATAATCTTACTACTTCTATTCTAGCCACTAGAGCATAGGTCTCATCATAGTCTATTCCTTCTTGATGTGAGTAACCTTTACATACCAACCTTGCCTTGTTCCTTACAACTTTTCCTTGTTCATTCATCTTCCTCTTGAATACCCACTTAGTTCCTATCACATTCTTGTCTAATAGTCTGGGGACCAATTCCCATGTCTCATTCTTTACTATCTGATCCAATTCCTCTTTCATAGCTTGTTTCCAATAATCATCTATATATGATTCATCTACATTCTTAGGTTCAACTTAAGATATAAAACATACATCTTCATTAACATTTCTTCTTGTAATCACACCTTTATCTCTACTTCTGATGATCTGCTCAGATGGGTGATTCTTTATCATATTCTTTCATGAAGTAAGAGTTTCTATCTTAGCTCTTGGCTCTATTGAAGGTTTCAAGCTTTGTTCTTGCCTTGGCTCTACTTCATTTTGGAAATCATTATTACTCTCAAGAAACACTTCATCATTCCTTGTCTTAGTAAAAACATCATCATCTAAATTGTAATCAACTATTATCTCTTATATCCTAAATTTCTCCTCAATTCTCACATTTGCACTTTCCATAATAGTCTTAGTTCTCAGATTATAGCATCTATAAGCCTTTCTTTTCAATGAATAACCAAGAAACATACCTTCATTACTTCTAGCATCAAAATTACCAATATCATCATCTCTTCTATTATAGAACTTAGTTCCAAAAATTCTAAAATATTTAACTGTAGGTGAGTAAGCAAACTGCAATTCATAAGGGGTCTTGTTTGTCTCTTTCCTGACTTACACTTTGTTAATAGTATAGACTTTGCATTCATAGCTTCTCTCAATTTTTTTTTGGATAAATCATTCTTAGTTAACACAGCTCTTGCTACTTTTGTAACTGACATGTTCCTTCTTTTTGCAATGCCATTTTGTCACTAGTAAATTTGGACCCAGTTCTTGACAAATTTTGGTCGAATTATGACCAAAGTTCATCGCTATTTTTCTCATCAAAATTTTGACCTAATTGTAGGTTGGCAAAAATTTCAACGAATGAATTGCAGGTTCGTCAAAATTTTGAAAAATATATTGATCAAAATTTTGACGAAAAATGTAGCAATGGACCTTGGTCAAAATTTGGGTCCAAATGTACTAGTGTGTTAGGGGGTTCTCAGAGTTGATAGCTATCTTTTGATTCCATTTTCTTCACAAAACATGTTAAACCCATTTGAAGTAAGTTCTTCTCCTTTATTTGATCTTAAACAATCTTCATACTAGATTCATTCTCAACTCTCTTTTTGAATATCTTAAACTTTTAAAATGCCTCAGATTTCTCTTTAAGAAATGCAACTCACATCATTCTAGAAAAGTCATCAACTGGAATCATAAAACACCTTTCACCATAGAATCCTTTAGTCTTTGTATGACCATTGAGATCTGTGTGTACAATCTCCAATTTTGTTGTAGTAGTAAACATCTTGTAGGAAAAAAAAGTTTTATTATGCTTTGTCAAAATGCACTTCTTGCAAATTGTGTGAGTAGGCTTTACAATATTAGGAAAATCTCTAATAGAAAACATACTATCAGTCTTCACAACATTGTCAAAATTTATATAACAACATCCCTTATGCCATAACTATCATCTACCTTAGCAACCAAACATGTCATTTTAGTATGGTTCAATTAAAATGCATTACCTCTAGATCTAGTTCTTATTCCAATTACATTTCCATCTTTGTCTCTGATCATGCATGCCTTTTCTATGAACTGCAACTGATAACCTTTGTCCACTAGTTGTCCAACACTCAAAAGATTATTCTTTAAACCATTAACAAAATATACATCCTCAATGTTAGTTTACCATCAAGAGTTATAGATCCAATACCTTTAATGTGGCATGCTACATTATTTAGAAATCTGACAATGCCTCCATCATGACTTGTAAAGTCAAAAAACTTGTTCATATCACTAGCCATATGATGTGAACAACCACTATCAATTGTCCAATTAGATTTCTTTTCAACTTATGATACCAAAGCTACTTTCTCTCAACTTTCTTCTTTAATTTCCACAAATCTAATTTCTTCATCACTAGCACTTACTGGTTGTTCGTCAGAATCATTTTCTTCCTTTGCATACAAACACTCTCTATTTCTTCTAGGTTTGTAATTTTCTTTATACTTTTTATCTCTTTTAGGAAATTTAGATGCATAATGACCATATTCATCACAAGTCCAACATTTAAAGGTTTTCTTACCATCTTTTCCTCTTCTTACCAAAAGGGCTACTCCTTCAATTTTCCTATCTTCCTTAGATTGGTTACTGCTAGCAAAATATCCTCTAGCACTTGTGCTCCTTCATAAACTAGGTCTAATATTCAAGGCACTAAAAGTTTTCTTTGTTCTAGTCAATTCTCTAAACTATCTAAGTTCATTCTCAACTACTTCAAGTCTTCCAAGAAATGTCTCTTTTGTGAAATCTTTGGTACAAGATATCAACAACTATATCATTTGAACTAATGATTAAATGGTGGTGTTAAAGTCTTCAATATCTTCCATATAACCTTGAATCCTCTTCTTTGATTCCTCCTTGAGATCTAATACCTGCAATAATTTTTGATATTCTGCCAACATATGTTCTTATAGATTCATCTTCCATCATCTTAGCATCTTGAAATGCACAAATCCAACATTGTAAGCTCAACTTCTTAGAATTTTCACCACCTTCAAAAATAGTTTCCAAATCTTTCCAAATCAAATGTGAAGTAGCAAGTGATTTTACATGATTGTATTCAACTTTAGGAAGTGCAGTCAATAATGTTTCCCTAGCTCTCATGTCGCACATGAAAAGGTCTCTTTCATCCTCAATAAAATTTTGCAAATCCTTTTTAGCAATGATTGTCTTCGCTCATTTTTTAAAGATCCAATATCCTAGACCCATACACAACAAATATGTCTTCAACTTTTCCTTCTAGCTATCATAATTGGCTCCATCAAACTTTAGACTATCTTTCTTTGACATGCTCATCATGGATCTCCCAAAGTTGTTAAACTTTATCTTCAAGGACTTGATGCTCTTATACCAATTGTTAGAAACAATAGTCAACCAAGATAACAGGGGGGTGAATTAGTTATCCAACAATTAGAACATTTATCTTCTTTTAACAAACTTAACCATTTAACCAAAGTAGACAACAACCATAATAAGATGTACGTAGACAATTAGACCATATATGCTAACTAGAGAAACCCTTGATTAGAGGAAAACATCAGTGAGAATGATGCCCACAAGATGATGTACTTATATAAATATTCTTTGATAGAGGATGGACTCTATTAGGAGTCTATTACAACATTTAGTACATAGAGTCTTGTTTAGGAGACTTTGAATCCCTGTTAGTAGATTCCAAGCATGTTAGGAGTTGTAGTACAATGTATGCAAGAAGATCCGACTATCCAAACATGTAATTTCAACTATAAAAAGAGCTCACTACTCAAACATGTAATTTACTACTATGTTCTATCAATTGAACCAAACATTATCAGACCTTATAGACCAGTTCACAAACTATTAATCCAATATCAAACCTTGGATCACTCAATAAAACCTCAGCAATGAAGTTTCCTTCACTTCTACTTTGCTCTTCTTAACTTCACATTCTATTCTCTATGCTACTTATAATTACTACTCCATGTCATCCACACATCATGATAAAGGAAAATGTCCTTCCTTTAGGTTGGGTCCATAAAACAATTCCTTCAGTTAGATGTTAGACCTTCTCAATTAATCATTATAGGATCACATTAAGCACATGTTACACTTAGCAATAACATTAATCTTTCACCTTGTAACTTGAATAAATTTCCATGCACACAATATTATGATGAGCTAACTTATCCATGCCATCACCAACATATTTTCTACACATGCTCAACCTCAATTCACTGAATAACAATTCTACTAAGAGATATAACAAGTTTACCAAAACATGCCTCTGTAAACTCTATCTTGAAACAAACATCACCAAAACAACATAACTCCTTCCAAGCTTATCATTTCTTCGTCTAACATTAGTTACATATACTAGATACTGAAAAGTATCTCTCATAAGCTTGAATTGTTAGAATACTCAACTAGCCATCTATGGAAACTTGATCTTTCTATTGTTCTTTTGTTAGATACCACATAAAATTGCTATGTTTACATCAATGATAGACTCAATCATGAATGTAACATATCATCATAGTAACATATCTACAATACTTCCCCATTGGAATATCATTAGTATTCATCTCTCAACATAGATCACTACTACAATGGTTGAAGAGTAATAATAAGATGACCTAATTTTTGATGAAACTATAATTTTAATTACAGATCTCAATTCTGGCTCAAATACATGATCCTTTCTGATTGAATGTATCTTTGTAGCTCCTCAATAATATTCTCCTTATCTTTCTCTTTCACTTCCTCTTAGCATCTTGTATTCTTCCATTGACTTTAACATATTCTATCCTCAACTGGACCTCATACTTATATCTTATTAATTTTCAAGTTGGCTTGAATACAACTTAGAGTAATTAATATTCATCTCCTCAGTTGTCTGGAGCCAACAAATGAATCCATCAAACTAAATATGCCAAAATAAGAAAATCCTTTGTTAGCTGACTCTACTTGGTAGATATTAACTCAAAAATGATTTTCTTATGTTAACCAAGTGAACTCAGTTAATATTGCATCTTCACAAATATTCTTTGGTAACTGAGTGAGCTTAGCTAACTCTAGTTTCACCTAACTCTTCTTTGTTACCCAAGAGAACTCAGTCAAGACTCAACTTGTACTAACTTCTCTTCAACATCTAAGAAAACTTAGTAGACACTATCTTTTGAACATAGAAAATACTAGAATACTTGGAAGATGGGAGAAACTATCTTCATTTCTTGAGTGAGCTTGGCATACACTAGCTAGTAAGAATATGATTTTTTTTGTAAAATCAAAGACAATACATAATAAACCAATTGTTTTCAAGATATATGACCTCTTTTGATGATATTGAGTATGTTCTAGTTTTGTAATATGAGCATTAGTTTGTAGAAGTTTATGAGAAAGAGTATTTTATATTTATATGGGAGCTTACTTTTTATTGATCCAAAGCTATAGACAATGATTTTTAATTATATATGTAACATCTATCATGCTTGAGTATTGCACCATTATATATTCAAGTCCTAAATAATGTACTTGATGAAGTTAGTAATTATAGATTGTTAACAACATCATTGCTTTTTAGGACTAAACAAATAATGTTGCACATTAATTTGTATTTTTCTTCAAGTTTTACAAGTCTAAGTGAATTCTTCATTTGTTTGTAGAGTGCCACAATTCAAATTTAATGTTTTTTTTTCCTTTTTTGCAAGAAATTTGTAATATTTTATTTTGTATCAATATATACCTAACTTAGTTGATTAATCTTGATTAGATTGTATTCTCTTTGGTTAAATATTAGAAAATGAGTTTATATGATATCATGGATCCTACTATGTAATATTTAGATATGGGTTGAGTTATTTGAATCAAATAATAGTTTTTGGCCTATTCATCAACATGGTATATTCATATGGAATTATATTTATTTGAATTTATCTTATTTCTATTTTTGTTGGAAGACAATTAGTATTTTTAAAAGGTTATGCATATTTTTACATTCTTTGAAGTAGTGAGTTCTAGGATACAAATTATTTTCTCAAATCAAGATTACAATGATAAAGCTTATCTTGTACCTTAACTAATAAGATATTTAGTTACTCATAATATATTTATAGTTATTATCTTGGCTAGACTTGGATTTGGAGAAACCATTATCCTACTTACAAGAGGGTTTGTTAACTTAGTCCAATTTGATATTCTTCACAATGGTACGCCACATAATTACTTCAATTCTAGTAGGACTCTAAGGTAAGGTGGATCCCTTCCCCCTACTTGTTTATTATTGTGGATGAAGTTCTTTGAAGGGAATTTATGGCTTTGGCCAAGCAAGAAAACATAGAAGGCATTAAACTTGCCTCAACTCTCCCACTTGAGATCCTATAATCATTTTTTTATGATACTTTCATTTTTGGGTTATCCTCCTTAAGGGATGCAATGTGCTAGAAGGTTATATTGATAACTTTGGCTAGAATATAAACTATCAAAATAGAAAACTATTCTTTTTCAATATAAGAGAGCACTCAAAGGACAACTGACTAGATAACTCAATTTTAAGATGTCTACTCTCCCAAATACTTATGTCTATCTTCCCCTCACTTTCAAGGACGTAAAACCCCGCTTATGGAACTCAATTGTAGAAGGCATGCTAAGGAAACTTGAAAGATGGAAATGGAAAGTTATTGATAGTAGAAATAAGTTACAATTTCTACCTACCTCTCTCTAAAGTATATATTGTTTTTTTTTATCACGATTTAAAATATCTAGTACACTTAGAGATACTATTAAGAATATTCAACTCAAATTCATGTAGTTAAAAACTCAAGAGAGGTATAGGATGAGCCTTGTGGCTTGGGAAAAAGTGTCCAAACCCAAATCCTAGGGGGCCCTAAGATTGAAGAGAATTGGAGACCTTAATAGATCCTGCATGGCTAAGATAGGGTGGAGACTAAAGGACAAATACCTTTGATGAACTCCTTTTTAGTATAGTTGATACAATAATGACATCCTAGTAGGTTCTAGAATCTTGATTGACATTGTTAATAGTTGTAGATTACTAAATAAGCGATTGAGATGGGTGATTGGTGATGAAAAGAAAATAATATTTTGAGGAGAAAAGTGTGTGAGAGGCAATCCTCTAAAGAAAAATCCTATAGCATAGAAATAAACATTTTCATAAAGTAAATTGATGAAACTTTAAACAACTATGTTGATAACAATGTTAAATGACACAAACTAAGGGTGACTCCACAATAGTGGGTGCCACTTTTTGACCAACTTTGACACTAAAATCAACATTGTTTAAACAAACCTCATATTTGAGTCACTATATCTCTAAAACTATTAATAAATTAAAGATGATGTAAACTAGTGATTTCTAGTTCTTTGTTCATACTTCGTAATTATATTTATTTATTAAATAAAAATTATTGAAGTCAATTTTTTCTTCTCCCACGAAAAGTGGTACATATGAAAAAACAATATTTTTAAAGAGTGATAGTCCACTTGTAAAGAATAACTTTTTTCTACAAATGATGATAATGTTGAATTTGTAATATCAATATCTAGAGGATCCATTTTGTTTGATTCAATTTGGTTGAATATTGTATAGTTTATGAAGTGACACCAATCATAATTTAGACATACATTCATTTTGACAAGCATAACTTGAACTCAATATATCATAAATCAAATTTTCTATTTTCAATACAAAGATAACTTAGTGAGCTATTTCGTAGAGATTTTTAAAAAAAAATTGACCTAATTTACAATTTTTCCCAAAGTATCAAAGTCAGTTGATGCTCAATCATTAATAAACCTATAATGAGTTAAACTCATATTTAGAAGTCATAACAAATATAATATCTATTAAAATTATAGTCATTGGAAAGTTTTCTCTAAGAACAACACTTTGACATTTTTAGATTTATAGTTGGAGGTCTTTTGATCCTAGTTTTAAGGTTAAAAGACCATTTTAAATTTTTTTAATTTTTCAAAAAAGTAACATAATTTTTTTTTTAAACTATGTTCCCACGAACATAATGATTGCACGAACATGTTTTTCAAAATTATATATATAGTTACAAACCTTTTTCATTATACATTCACACAAACATTAAAATTATGTTTGTGCAAATGCATAATGAAATAGTGTTGTTATGAATATAATCTATGCATTTGTGTGAACACATAGAGTTCAAAAAAATAATCTTAATTCTATTTTTATAGAATTTCCAATTTTTTTTGTGCCATGAAAATGACACCCACTATTGTGGGCTCGTCCCTAAGCTATGGAGAATAAAGTCAAAATCTTATTTGACTTCTAAAGGAGCTATAAGGTATTAGAGAAGGAACTAGAAATACCTTCATTTTTGACTAAGGATACCATAATTTGGGAATTGAATACCTTTCGAGAATATAGTGTCAAATTGGTGTAAAATGTGATTATTCAACATGAGGACAATTCAAACTACTAGAAATATATTTTGAACCTAGGTATCCTCCCAAAGATTAACTTCTTCTAGTAGGTTGTTCTATACGAAATCATTCTCACAATTGCCAATCTAAAAAAATGTGCTTCCTATTTGTAAAGAAATGTACTTTGTGCAACAATAAGGAAAAATATATTCCCCACCTTCTAAGACACTACCCCTATAAAAATATTTTGTGGATAAGAATTTTTAACATATTTGAGCTTTAGTGCTTCTTCAATAATGACCTGCAATAATTTATCTTCAATTTTGAGGCACAATCTTGTTGCCCCATCATTAAGAATTTATGGAAGGTTATACCCCTATATGTATGTTGGTATTTATGGAAGCAATAAAATAACCACAACTTTACAGACAAAATCTCCCCCTTTGATCACTCTACAAATTATAATCAACCTCCTCAAGGAATGTGTTCCTATTTGAAGAAGGAATAGCCTCTCATCCACCCTCTTTCCAATAGTTATCAAATATTGGATGAGATATCGGGCCTTCTATATTCTATGTCTAAATATGATAATCATAAAATTATTACTAGACAAAAGGTCCAATGAAAGTCACCCCCCACCTCTTGGCTTAAAGTTAATTTTTATGCTTTGGCATGGAGAGTCATTGTTGTTGTTGGAGATATAATTTAGGACAACATAGGTATAAGTTTGTGGTGGCATATACTATTAATTGTGGAAAATGTACAAGCAATGTTGCAGAGGCCATGGGGCTATTTTGGGGAGTTAAGATTTCAAACTCAATGTGAATTCCACATTTGATGGTCGAGGGTGACTTGTAACTCATAATTGACATAGCTAAAAGTCATAGAAAAATCAATTAGAAAGTTACCCCAATTATCAATTAAACTAAGGTCCTTATTACAATATTTGGGGTAGTCATTATTCAACACATCTATTGTCAAGGCAACTAGGTGGTGTATGCATTGGTGAATTTTAGACCTGAAATAGTTAACCTCTGAAATTGGTCTAATTTTGACAAGATGTAATATAATATATAGTACCTCATGGACAAGGATTTAAATTAATGACTTCTAGTTTTTTTGTGTCAATTTTATAAATGGGTGTCTTTTTGGGTCATTATTATTATGACCAGTTTTTGGATAAGTGTGTATTTTTTTCAAAAAATGATTTCGGAAATGGTAAGTTAGAATTATTAGGCTTTGAAGTACTACCATTATTTTATAAAAGATTGAATGGCATCTTTTCTAAGATATGGAAAAGATTATTTTAGAGCAAAAAATATACAAGTTGTAAATAATGATGGCATGTGTACCAGTAGTAGTGAAATTTGTGGATGGCATTTGAATTGGAGTACTTATGGTAATTATTATACTTGGTGGAGTGTGCCTTTAGCTTGTGAGAAAAATAAGGGTTATTTCAATAGTAATCACATCATGTTTAGCTATTTAAACTAGGTCATCACCAAAAAAATTTGTGTTAAGTCTTTTATTACAAGTTTTAGTCTTCTTGTTGGTAAAGGTGGGGTTATGTCAAATTTCTTCAAAGTGTTGAGTGATGATTTTGGTTAGAAGAAAAGACATGGTTTGTAATTATATATGTGAGAAACCTACATGTTTGGAACATGCTTAAATAAGACAAACATTAGTTGCACATCTTCATATATCAAGATTCAAAAAATAAACAACTAAAAATACTTACATTTTACTAATCTAAAAAAATAGTAGATATGAGTCCCACACAACCTCAGAGCAACTCAACAAGGACACCTATACGAACCTTGTTGGTGTGCACATTCTAATTGGAGAGTTTTGGATGTGCTCTCCTAAACACAATGATTGAATGTGACCCTTCATTGATAAATCTATGAGAATAAGATATGAACCTAAGCTAGATGAGTGAGGAATGCTTCAAGAGGAGGCTATGGAAGAAGCCATTTTTAAAACATTCTAGAAAATAGAGATGAATGAAACAAAATAATCTAGATTATTAATGCAATAAATGAAATCTAACAACTACCAAAGAGTTAATAACAATGTGTGAAACCACTAAGAACTCTAAAACTATAGTAGAGTATGATAACAATGCAAATGAGGGAGATGTCAAATGCTTGAGACAAGGGCTCTATTTATAGGCATGAGAGAGGCCTTGGGGAGGCAGAATCTATGTGGAATCCACATAAGTGCCACAAGGGAGACACATGGACTAAGGGGACAAGCCATGCAAAGGTCAACATAAGCCTTTTTGGTGAAAGAGATGACACAAGGTTTTCTCAGAGATGTGTGAGGGACCTTCAAGAAAGGAAAGGGGAGCAAGTGTGTAAAAGTGTAACACTTCTTGGATAAAATAATAAAAGGGATGCTTTTTTGGATTTTGAGTTTCTGACATGTGTGAGAAAATACTTAAGAACTAAAATGTGCTCAAGAAAGGTGTTTAGGATAATTAAGTGAAATTAACTAGTGGGTAGGCTTAGAAGGATGACAGTGATGGGTGGTAGACTAGGTTTTAGGTGGGATTAAGATTAAATTAAATAGGATTTAACTTAATCATAGGATTATAGAATTTAATAAACTGGAGGAAAATTAAATAAATTAAAATTTATTTAAAAGGGGATTTATGGAGCACTATGCATTAAATATATTTATCACACTAGAGGGGAAGTATTCAAACTAAATTTAAATAAATTAGGGAAATGAACCTATTTAATTAAATAAATTAAATTAGATAAGTAGAGAAACATGAAAAATATAGTTAATTAAGTAATAATTAATTATAGTGTCAAGGGAGATATTAAATCAATTAATATAGTGTTTAGAACAATTTTATTGTCTACATTTTGCTACTCTTTGACATAGTGTCGGGAAGACATTGTATCAAAGAAAAGAAAATACATGTTGCCCCAATAAGGAGAGGAGTCACAAGAGTCGTACCATAGCGACCACAAGGGAGGAGGGTGCCCCTTAAAGGAAATGGGATGTAAAACAAATATATTTTCCCCCATTTTCTTAAAAATAGACATGGGAATGAAAAGGGAAATAGAAAGCCTTAAAAGATTACCTCTAATGACTTTTTTGGTAAGATCAGGATGAAATATGGTGAATTGGATAATGATTTAACTAGATGCATCCTAACTACGTGAATGCATTGGATTCAGTTGTGTTTAAATATGGGAAAGCACACCCTCGTTTGATATTGTAAGAGGAGTGATGCACCAAATGCTATAGTAGCATAGACAACAAGGTTCCTTTCCATGGACTAGACTCTTGACGCAATAGATATTTTGTAGTTATGATGGAACAAATGACATAAACACACTAGAGAGGTTTGGGCACACCCAAAGTCTTTTAGGGATCTCCACAGAAAGTGTGCTAACTCATTGCCCTAGTGAGCAATGTATAACCATAACTATTAATTGTAAGAGATATGTTAAAGAATCATAAAAATAGATCATACAACAAATTACACTTGTAATCAAGTTAAGCTATGAAAATGATAACCACATATTGAAGATCGAGGCACACTTGGGAAGGTTGTAGCTAACACACCAAGATAAAAATCAATAAAAAGACCTCATGACCAAGCAGTCATTCAATCCATAGTTTTCTACCATGAACCTTATGCTGATAGTGAAGTTTGCTAAGCCTATGTAGGAAGGATGCATCCTGTAAGGCAAAAATTGGTTATTTGATTGAAATTGTATTGAAATGTTTTTTATTATTCGCTAGCAATTGTGTGAAAGGAATGGGATTTTCAAATCATTTAGTCTCAATGTTAATTTGTGTAAGTTTTATTTCCAATCATTATTTCGATAAGCTTAGTTTGATGGAGTTAAGCTCATTCTCATGAGAAGAGATGATGAATAGAAGAATTTGGATAACATATAATCAGATCATGGAAGAACTTGATTGTATGAGAGGATAAATGAATTTGATTGAATTCATTGGAAGACTAAAACTTGATAGAAGGTGGAATATATTTAACCAATGACAAGGGAGAAACAAGGAATAGTAAATGAATGTGAATGTTGGGGAGACTTTTATGGATGGGATGATATATGAATGGAATGAAAGGTGACAGAATATGGGGGACCAAAGCATATGGTATCATAATATAGGAAGCCAAAGATAATGTTTCAAAGGATTGAAATGCCACATACCAAGGATAGGAAAATGGAAGGAAATATGGTGGGAAATGATGCATGGAAATGGATAGATGGTGTGAAGGCTATTGTATGGAGGAACAAGAGACATGTGTATTTCAAAATAATGTATGAACATTTTTTTATTGTGCCTCTAGTATTGATCAAGAGAATAGGCCTTAAAGTAGAATTTTTAAGGGATATTAGAGGGAGGGTATGAAATAGGGATAATGATATGAAAAATATGGATGAAATGGATCGAATGGATCAAATAACCAAGACAAAGGACATATGAAAGAACGATGGAAGTATGTAGAATAATGGATGGACAATAGAGGAAAGGAAGATTCCTAGGACTATTGGATACAAGATATGGATACAATGTCAAGATCAAATATGTGAAAGGATGGTGGGAGTATGTGGGATAATGGATGGATATGAAAAGTGAGCATGCATGGATGAAAGGAATAGCATATTCAAGATAAAAGATGGAAAGGATGATGGGTGATAGATGGAAATATGGAAGATATATGTAATGCAATGCAATATGGATGGAGCTTGCCCCCGACGTAAGGTGCAAGTGGAAGAGGAAAAGTGAATGGATGGATAAGTGGAATTGGAAAACATGAGATACATGATAAGAAGGACTCAAACATCTAGATACATGGATGCTCTCCCTTGGTATTCATTTCTCTTTATTTTTCTATTTTCAAGGAATTTTTACTATTTTCTCATAGATACTGGTAGGATAGTGAAAAGAAGGATGAAATGGGTTGGGAAATGGAGGACAAGAAATTATGAAAAAGTTTTAATTAATAGGGTGGAATGGTTGGGAGGAAGACATGGTTGATGGATGCTAGTTTGGAAGACTTATGAATGAGTGGATGAAGAAGGTGGAAAGATCATCATTAGCACACATCTTGAAAGGAGAATCTCAGAAGATATGTAGGAAAAAGTTTGAATTTTGGGATACAGGGACCTAAATGGATGAATGAGATGATGGATTTAGGATAGTGGATTTTGGGACATAAGGACCCAAAATTGAGTTGGTAAATGGAAGCTTTGATGATATATGAATGAAGGAAGCCTTTGTATTAGCAAAATTGGATGCCATTTTAATTTTTTCTTTCAAATTCATTGCTTCATTAAGTAGCTTTGGAATCCACATAATTTTTGCATTTTCTATTTTCTACCTTTGTAGCCTTTTGAGTTTTTCTTTCTTTGGGATAATATTTTTCTTTTTGTGAACATGTATTTTAGAGGGGATATGTTGATCATTTTATTTATTCACTTTATATTTGGCATCCAATTTGCTTCCCTTGGCCATGGTATGGGCGTATGATGATAAATTGTATGGAGAGCTTATGGATGGTGAACTTTGCAATGAATTCAAGGATTTGTGTCTTTGTTGATCTTTATTAGGAGCATGAGGGGATGAAGTGGAAGAATTATATATGATGGATAGATATACATAAGGACCCAAAATAAATGGAAGGAACAAATAGTTTTCTTTTGGAAAATAAGATCCCAAAATGGATAGAAATGGGGAATGGAACAAATTATGGATATAAAACCCCAAAATGGACATCAAATATGGAGGATGGGAACATTTAGGTTTGGAAGGAGTGGAAGGTGTACCAACATCTTGAAACACTATTTCTTCAATGTGATACTTATCATTTTCCATACAAGAGGCAAGTCCATGTATATGGAGTTCATGAGTAGATTGGATAGGTGTGATAGGATCATGTGGAGGATTAGGATCACAAGGAGGATTATGTTGGATGATAGGATCTTGAGATGAATTGGGATCATGAAATACAATGAAGGGATACTTTGATCAAGACTTATAGGAGGATCATGTGCTAGAATGGAAGGAATGCTCGCATGATATAATGTAATATAATCATATAATGGAGTCAATAAAATGGAATTATGAGATGGAACATTTTGATCTTGATAGGGAGGAGAGCTAATGGATTTTGTAGAAGGAACATTTTCATGAGCTGGAGAATCTATGGATGCTAACTCTTAAGATGGAATGGAATTAGTAATGTGCATGGTACATGGAATGTCTTGATCTTGATTAAGAAGGGGATTATGAAATGGACTAAGAGGGATAAATGGATCTTAAGGGATAAGGAAATAATGGGATGGAGGAATGCTCAGATCTAGAGGAGTAAAAGAATTCATAATGGCTTGCTTTGGAGGAAGGTCTTGAAATGCAATTGGGTGTATGACTTTGGGTGATTGGACCACATTAGTTTTGTATTTAGACCAGGTTTTAAGTGAGATAAACCTATTACAAGGTGGGGATGATGTTGATTTTGGAAGATTAGGATTGTGTCGAAGTGGATGTATGGGTAGGTGTTTTGGATGATGTTTTTGAACACTAATCTCTAAGTATGGGAATTACATGATGGATTTGGGTTGGATGGGACATGGGAATTATGGTTTTTGAAACATGGGGGAAGAGGACATATGTTATTTAAGCTAGATTTTTCCTTTTTATATGCTAGGCTTAAGATAGAATTCTTGAGTTCTCGAATTTCCTTGGCAATGACATTTATGTTCGAGGAATTGTGTGGGCTATGAAAAAAATCATATGTGGTTGAAGGATAATGAGGTGGATTTCCCTTGTCAAAGGTAGAAGAATAAAAATGTGAGATGGATTAGAATTGGATATGAAGTTTTAACAATTGATTTGATATGGTGTTTGTGCTAGACGTGTAACTTCATATTTCCTTTGAAGGTCTTGAACCATTTGGTTCAGCCAATTCGTATCCATTGAGATTATATAAGGAGAGGTGAGAGATTTGATGATAACTGAAATATGAATTTGGGACTAGGAGAAATTTTGGACTTTGTGTTTGATTTTATCTGGATTTGATTTGACTTCATATTGATTAGATTTTATTTTATTTTATTTGATAGTAGATGAAGGTTTGAGATAACCTTGATAAGATTTGGGTCATTCAAGATAACTAGGATTAATGTCCAATGATTATGATGGTCCTCCTAAGTGCAAAGTAGAATATTTTATAAAAAATGAATTAGAAGAATATTTGAATAGATGAAGAAATATTGATTTATTTTGGATGAAGATGAAAGTGGATTGAATTAGAAATTGATTAGAAAGGAAATAATTTGACATGGGATCAGATTAAGAATAATGAGGATGAATCATTAGATAAGGGAATTGGATCTTGATGTGGATTTTGAACCATGACTATGGTGAAGATTATGGAATTCATTAAATGATTAAGAAAATGAGTTCATTATTAGGATTGTTGAGATTTTTAAGAGTTTGATGAAATAGATGAATAGAAGAAGTGATGTAGAAAACAAGAGCTTTTTTTTGTTAGTTTTGTATTTGAAATGTTTTTTGAATTTTTTGAAACATAACATGAAAAGCATACAATGAAATATATATATAAGAAAATATTAGATGGTGTGTCCCCTTAAAATGGGGAGGGTTTTGAAAACTTAGCATGTTAAACACATCAATAATCCTATAAGGTTTTGTCTAGGATAAATAAGCTTAGCTAGGGGTGTCCTTGATATACCAAAGGTACATGAGGCTCAATTATATACATGAAAGAAAATAATGCCACACAACTAGGAGGAGACAATAACCCAAATCTCCATCTTCACTTCCCAAAGGTATTAAGTTCTTTGGGGCTTAGCCAAGAGTGACAAGATTTCACTTTCGAGAGAGGTGTCTTTCGATTCACCTCCCTACATTTATATTCTACCAAAATGCTAGAGTTGAGGATGTCTAGAGGGGTGGAGAAATCCTCAAGAAGGCCTCATAAAAAGTGTAAAACAAGGCCACTTATTTCTTTTGCACTCAAGATCACCCAAAGGTGTGAGAGGAGTGAACAGGTAAATGGTTTTGGGCTTAAAAGACACTTGTTCTTTCCCAATGGAGCTTTTGATAAGCAAAGAGTCAATTCCTTTAAGCATTGAAGATTGATTAAGTGTTTTTTAAAGCACAAAATGAAAATGTTCATTTACTTTGAACTTTTAGGCAATCAAGATTGTGTTTTAACAATATTCATCCAAATGAAAGGTTTTGTTCAATTGATTATACATTAAAGATCATATTTTCTTGTTTTCAGTTTAGCTGTTCAAGAGTGTGTTTGATTTATCCAACTAAGCGCAACATCAATTTCAAGAAAAGTGTTTAAGCATTCATGTTTATTCCCAAGAATAATAAAACTTTAAGAAAATCTACAAGAAAACATGGTTAGGTGTTTCTAGAAGACTTCCATCTACAATGCTGCAATAAACAATTTGATTAGCTTCAACAAAATCCCCAAAAATGAAAGCATTAATAAGGGAAACCTTATTTTAACTTTTTTTGTAATTTTTTATATATGTAAATAAACTTGGAATAGGCCATATCCTACAAAACCACTAAACAAAATGCAGGACCAGATGAAAAAATATTAAAGATGACTAAATAGAGACAACAAAATAGAACCGAGCAAAGTATACTTGATACATACTCTTGCAAATCATAGACAATAGTAGTAGAGTGGAGATGCCAAACCACACAGATGATAGAGCCTATAGCTGTCAGAAAAATTAAAGATGACAAAACTAGGAGTCATCAACAAATCACAAATGCCAAAACAATGGGTGCTTGGGAAATTGTAGATGATAGTCTACATATTCAAAGACCAGATCAAAGGCATAGACAAGAATCAAGTAAAACTACTAATTTTCAGCAGCCCATAACATAGAAGACAAAAAATTAAACTATAGAGATGATAGTTATGTATGCAGAGAGGTCCAAATATTGGAGATGATAGAATAAATTTATAAATAAACAATTTTTTTTGGAAATTTTTTGTGAGTTATTGAGTCTGTCACTGGCGTAAATGCCAAAATGTAGAGATAATAGTATGTAGAGACAACAAAGCAACTTCATAGATGACACTACATCCTAATGGAGATGATAGTGCCCTATTTTCTATAGAAGATGTCAAGTTTTTGACCAAATTTGAGTATGAAAAAAGGACATGGGTCCCATTGGGTATGTCAAAATGTATACATGAAAAATCGACTAATCAAAAGCATGCATAAATAGAGAAAAAATTAGCTAGACATGTTTATATATCAAGATTCAAAAAATAAACAACTGTAACCACTTGCATTTTACTAAGCTAAACAAAAGATAGATATGAGTCCCACACAACCTTAGACCAACTCAACAAGGAAAATTGTGTGAACCTTTTTGGTATGCTCTAGTTGGAGGGATGTGGATGCACTCTCCCAAACACAATGATTCAATGAATCCCTTCAATGATAAATGTATGAGAATGAAACATGAACCTAAGCTAGGTGAACAAGGAATGCTTCAAGAGGAGGCTATGGGAGAAGCCATTCTTAAAATATTCTAAGAAATGGAGATGAATGCAAGAAAGTAAACTATATTATTAATGCAAGAAATGAAATGTAACAACTACCAAAGTGTTAGTTATAATGCATGAAATCATTAAGAGCTTTAGAACTATACTAACATGATAACAATGTAAATGAGGGAGATGTCAAATGCTTGAGACAAGGGCTATATCTATAGGCTTAAGAGAGACCTTGGGGAGGTCGCATCTATGTGACATCCACATAGGTGTCACAAGGGAGACATATGGGCTAAGGGGAGAAATCGTACAAAGTTCAACATAAACCTTTTTGGTGAAAGATATGGCTCAAGGTTTGCTCACACATGTGTGAGCAATGTTGCAAAAAGGAAAGGGGGACAAGTGTGTAAGAAAGTAAGACATTTTGGATAAAATAATAAAAGGGAGGCTTTCTTGGATTTTGAGTTGCTCACACATGTGTGAGAAAATACTTAGGGACTAAAATGTGTTTAGGGAAGGTGTTTAAGATAATTAAGTGAGATTAACTAGTGAGAAGGCTTAGAAGGATGAGAGTGATGGGTGGTAGACTAGGTTTTAGGTGGGATTAAGATTATATTAAATAGGATTTAACTTAATCATAGGATTATAGAATTTAATAAAGTGGAGGGAAATTAAATAAATTCAAATTTATTTAAAAGGTAATTTATGGAGCACTATGCATTAAATAGATTTAATACATTAGAGGAGATGTATTCAAATCAAATTTAAATATATTAGGGAAGTGAACCTATTTAATTAAATAAATTTAATTAGATAAGTAGAGGAACATGAAAAAAAAATTAATTAATAAATTATTAATTATAGTGTCAAGGGAGATTTTAAATCAATTAATATAGTGTTTAGGACAATTTTAAGTGTCTATAGCCATATTGAGCTGAATAAAATAGAATAATACAATGAAGAAGCTTGGGTTAACCTATGGGAGGGCAACATTTTTCTCTGCATGCATTTTATCCATGCAGTTAGTCAATTCTTAGGAAAATAGACAATTTTGTTGTCAATAGAATCTCTTTTGAGATCAATGAAGAGGTCATTGCTAAGGATAGTGGTATTTCTTTAGATGGAATCAAATGGAACAAGCAGATGAGGGTGTTTAACAAAGCTAACCTTTACTATTTCTTTTATGGCAACCAAAGTCCTAGTCGTGATCATGGCAATTTTTTTAGAGTGGCATTGTTAGATCTTTGGAATGAGGTATGTTATGCCATAATGTGCTATATTAGTTTAAAAGGTGGATTTCATATTTTCTATTACTACCACTTCCCTATTTTAAAAAACTTATGAAAACATGACCTCATTTCATTCTCTTACCATATCCTACACTCCATCGAGGATAATATCCTCAATGTTAAAAAGAAGATAATGGAAACAAAATCATATACCATTCTTCATCATGATTTTTTGTTCATACTATAAAATTTTTATAAAGCCCTTTTTATTTCCAACCTATTAATGTCTAAGACATTTTTCCTAACCACGTTATCTCCATCTTGACTCCTCAAGCTTTGTCCAAGATTGCCTCTATGATTGAACCTAAACTCTCTAAGAACCACAACTAAATTACTCAAAGGGATTAAAATGGAGAAGTACATCAAAATTGTGGATTTGAATATTGAAAAGGAGGTTGGGAGAAGGAGGTCAGTTAGAACTAAGAAGAATCTTGTGACAAAAAAATCCATGGCTAGAAGCAAGACCACCCTACAAGCTTTAATTTTGTTGATAGTAATAATATTAGGCCTTGTCATAAAAAGGTGTGAAAGAAAGGTTTAAAGGATAAAATATGTAAAATATGAGAATAATCACATGACTAGTGAGGAAAACAAGAGTGGGACAAATTAGCCAAATAGAGAGTTAATTGAGCCCAATGTCATTCCATGTCTCAAATACCTTCAAGAATCAAGTTGATACCCATGTAAAGATATTTTAAAAATGAGGATGACAAGGGAGATACCATCACCTCCCCTTCTATAAAATAGTATAAGGGTTATAAGAAGATGGATAATGAACATGAGGTGGCCCTTGATGGTAATGCTCAAGGTCAAAAGGAGGATTTTTCTACCCTAGAGAAGAGTATCAAGAAGACCCAAGAGATACATGATAATGTGAAATAGATTTTTGATGATGTTACTAGATTTGAGGTTAACTTCATTTACATAAGGATTTCTATCTTGCACCTTCTCCATGCTAAAAAGGAGGGGATTTCTATTGTAGCAAGGGTGGACAATACTAGCTCATTGTACATATTTTAGGTGGATGATTGGCTCCAAGTGAAGCTAGAGAAACTAAAGGGAAGGAAAAAGGTTAAAGAGAGATAGTTCTCTAATTTTTAGTTTCTATTTTTATGTTTTTAGCTTATGCACTTGACCTAGTAGGGCTCTATTTATGGTACTTATTTGGACTTCATATCTTTACTAGTACTGTGTATATGTTTCTCATTATGGTTACTAGTAGTGTTAGATATAGATTATGGGATATTGTGGTTTGGAGTTTTTTGATATTAAGAAAGAGGTTGGGCTAAGAATGTGCTATTTAAGATATCTAGCTATTTTATAGCATTTTTTTCTTTAGGTCAACCCCTTTGTTGGCTTCTTTTTAATATTAAAAAAAAGAGCTATTATGATAACTTTCCATCATTACAATGTTTGTGCAAAAATATGGTTCTAATTTATTTTTTCTATATTTGATTATTTCTTGGTTAAAATTAATTAACCAATGTCTTTAACCATTATTGCTTAGCTAAGCTGGCAAATGGTATGGACTTGAATGTCAAAACTTTAGAAAATTATCTTTTTTATTCTAGATTACTTCCCACCATAAATCCCATGTTGTGCCCAAAATTATTCCCATGACATCCTAAAAGAGAATTTTCAACTTCTATTTTTATGGTAAAAACTACTATCTAGACTACATTAGCTAATGTTG